>JAQGBV010000936.1:0-19862 GCA_034698685.1 Isotomurus pseudopalustris
TATTTGGGCATCACCAGGAGTATAAAATAATGCAAATGCAATAGAAACTACCAAACACTTTTCCTAAAATATTTTATTTAGCGATGCTTTGGTTAAGCCTCTGTGTTTGGTGTTTAGCTAATTAAAAGTTGATTTGAAGAACAGTTTTAAAACTTCATAGATTGCAGTAAAATGTTATTTCAATCGGAATTTTTGCATGGGAACTGATGGATTGGAAATGTGCGTATTTAGAATTATTGTATTTGGCAAAATTATTTAAGACCAATTAAAAGAATAAATTTTAATTGTTAGTTTATTTGATTCAAAATTTCAAAAGTATTTTAATTGGTTTTGGGGTACTAATTGGTCATGTCTCATCATACAAATCCAGGAGGAGTTGACTCGAAGCGTCTCATTAACTCATCAAACCAAGCAGCACCATCAGTTCCTCTCGCAGGAGGTTCTTGTTCAGGAAGCGGTCCAGTCTGCAGTTCCCCAGCTCTCTCCCAGCTTTCCCGATGGGGCTCCACCCCCCAAGGCATCCGTCAAGCTGGAGGAGTCGCCATGAACCAGGAAGGAATCGTGATGCCTTCCCTCACTGCCTCCCAAGCAATTGGAACCAACGGTCACGTTCTTTTGCAAGACGCCTTCCTTCTGGAAAAAACAGCTTCTTTCAACAGAGAACGAATCCCTGAGCGCGTTGTACACGCCAAAGGAGCCGGTGCATTTGGAGTCTTCCAAGTAACCGCCGACATTTCTCGCTACACTAAGGCAGACTTCCTCAACGGCATTGGAAAGACTACTGAAGTTGCCGTCCGATTCTCCACTGTCGGAGGAGAACTCGGTTCAGGAGATACTTGGACTGTACGATTATCCCTTGACTTCAACTAATTAAGTCTCACGTAACACCATTCCACACATTTTAATCAACCTTTTCAACATTCACAGGATCCCAAGGGCTTCGCCACTAAATTCTACACAACGGAAGGTAACCACGACCTTGTTGGAAACAACATCGAAGTCTTCCCAATCCGCGACCCAATGTTATTCACCGATATCAACCGTTCCCGAAAGCGCAACCCAGCTACACATCTCCGTGACGCAACAATGTGGTGGGACTTCACATCTCTCCGTCCTGAGACGACACTCCACACTCTCCACCTCTTTTCCGACGAAGGGTCTCCTGATGGTCTTCGCGTGATGAATGGCGCAGGAGTCCACACTTTCAAAATGGTCAATGCCTCAGGCTCTCCAGTCTACGTTAAGTTCCACTGGACTTCTAACCAGCCGTGGAAATACCTGACTCCCGAACAGAGCACCCAACTTGCTGGAACCAACCCTGACTACTCCATCCAAGACTTGTACGATGCCATCGCTAACAATGACTTCCCCTCGTGGAATCTTAGCATCCAAGTGATGACCTTTGCTCAAGCAGCAGCCCATCCTCAGAATCCTTTCGACATCACAAAACACTGGAGACGCGAAGAATATCCTCTCATTCCCGTGGGAAGAATGACGCTGAATAGAAACCCGACTGACTACTTCACACAGGTTGAGAGCATTGGCTTCTCTCCAGCCAACATGGTTCCTGGAATCGAAGCCTCTCCCGACAGAATGCTCCACGGAAGAATCTTCGCGTACCAAGACGCTCAGAGGTACAGGTTGGGAGTTAACTTTGCTCAATTGCCAGTGAACTCTCCTAAGGGAGTTACTGAACTGAGGAACTACATGAGGGATGGGGCTGCCTGCTACGGACAGAATGGAGAAGGATCTCCCAACTATTATCCTAACAGCTTTGGAGGACTCCAACCCGATGATGGAAAGAATGCTCACACTTCGTTCCCTGTCACTGGAGATGTTGACAGAACTGACACTGGAGATGAAGATAACTTCTCTCAGTCCAAGCTGTACTTGGAAAGGGATCTCACCCCTGCAGAGGTACGACTCCTAGTCTTGTAACAACTAATATGTTTTCGCGAATTCTATTTAAGTTTTTAATTGAGTTAATTCCGCAGGTCGGACGACTTGTAAATAACCTCGCTCTCGCGTTGAGTGGTGCTGCCGACGCAGTCCAGCAGAGATTCCTTACTAATAACGCTTATCCAGTTAGCACAGCTTTCGGAGATGCTTTGAGGGATGCCTTGGCAAGGATGAAGGAGGAGAAAATGCAGAAGATGTAATGAACGTTTACACGAGACATTTTAAAATTTTTACCCAATAGCATCTTCCTATTTCTCCTGTATAAATCGTTTATCATTTGAAATCGACAGTATAAATGTAGATATGAAGTAATGCCTAATTGCATGCTAAATTTACCCACCCACTTAACTTATATTCTTCGTCATTCTTTGCATAACACATTTTGTTTCATTGATAAGACCGTGTCAAACTGAAGCAGACGCAAGTACGTAAATGTAACTTACACAAATAAAAGAATGTTGATGCCGAGTAAACATTTGGTTGATAATGATAAGCAATGTATTGCGATAAGGATATATGACGTGCTGGATACGTGACAAGTTTATGCATTTCATAAGTAAGTTTGACAAATAAATCTCACCTCATTCTTAATCTCATTATCTCATAAATAATTAACTTTCATTCAATAACTATTACATTGTTGTATCCTTCCCTGCATCTACTTCATTTATTCCCCGTAATAGTACCGTTCACCTCTGACAGGTCATAGGGCGACAAAAATGGCACGATCATTCGTTTTGACCTTAAACCAGTATCAGGAAATCCTCCAGGATTTTTACCGGTAGGAACTTTGTACTCATTTGTCTTCAACTCTGTCACGTACCCGTGGAAAGAATCCCTGATGAAGTAATGCCATGCAATTAGTTTAACAAGAATCTCCAGGAGTGTAGAAAACATTATGATGGATTACGTGAGTGAGAGCAAGAAAGCTTCGTAAAGCGGCTGTGGAATACTTCCTGGTATTACCATTCCCCTCAATCTCCTCAGAACAATGTAGTGACCATCTCCAGGAGGAAATTTCATATTGGGAAACAACACGAAGCGCCACCCACTGTCAATTTCTCTTCGTATGAAGACAGGTTGTCCGTTTTGATCGGTGTACCTTAGTAAGGTCAACAGGTCACAATACAAGCATTCATGATTTCACTCCTCTGCCAAACGTTGGTATTCCTTTCTCTCTAGCCCACAACTGACCTGTAGTAGTTGGTCCCTTGAGCACTCACCCTTTGAAGTACTTTATTCGTCATATCCATAATCTCTCCTTGCACGTTAGCATACCCGGGAGGTAGCCCTTGTATCTTTCCTGTAGCTGGACTGATACTTTGTTGGGCTACACCCATTTGGCCTGCACCTGCCTGACCTCCACCTTGTCGACCCTGACCTCCAGGAGAAAACATGCCTCCTCCCCCACCCCCACCCCACTGAGTAGTCACCCTTACAACAACAACTTCCAGAACAAAAACCACCAAGAACTTCCTATCCATGTTTTTCAAATCCAACTGTTTTAATACTGACAAACACGTAGAAACTTTATTCTTCATTTAAGACTTCTGGTACATCTCGGACAATGCGGATTGTTCCCACAAAACAATAAGTTATACTAACAAGCTCAGGGAGTGACCCACATAAGTATTGCACGAGGAAGAACATTTAAACACTTTTGAGGAAGGAGAGAAGAAGGCAGACAAATCACATACACATTTTACGAGATTCCACGCGGACACATATCACGCCACATATCTTTAAGTAATTCTCTACTTGTCGGGGGAAAGATCGCCTCCACTGCTTCCCTTGATCAAACTGTTCATCGTCTGAATTGTCTTTACTGCAACACGGAACTTCCGCTTGGCATTGAATTCCTTGATCTTCGCTTGAGTTCGAGATAAATGAATGTCTGCGGCTGCGTGTCCACTCACCCAAGCGTTTCGAAGGGCTTCACTGGCTGTAGGCCGCTTCTCTGGCTCCACTGTCATCAACTAGGGCAATTAACAGAAATCCAATTAATTTTTTAAGTAATTAAATGACAGCAGATTTAATTTAAATCTCACCTGAGTAACCAGAGCTTTTGCAGGCTCTGAGATGTCATCCCAATAAGGAGACTCGAACTCATATTCTCCGTAGACTATCTTCCTTGTGACTCCTACTTCTCCACCTTCATCCCAGAAAGGTTCGTACCCACACAGTCTGCAATTCAAAAGTCTCTTCAAACTTCAATTACTCCAAAATCTAATTTCAACTGTAAGTAAAACTCACAAGATATAGAGCACAACTCCTAATGACCACAAGTCCACCGCAGTTCCGTAAGGTTTCTTCAGGACAACTTCAGGTGCTGTGAAAGAACAGACACAGATTCCAATTTAAATTTCAAGTATCTTCCAATCCTCAATCTTTTCAGTTAACTCACCACAATATCCTATAGTCCCACAGAAAGTGGACATAATCCCATCATCCATATTCTTTGCAAACCCAAAGTCAGAGATCTTTATGAGGGAATCATCCGACTTGGACGAGTACAGAATGTTCTCAGGCTTGATATCCCTATGGGCAATCCCTTGTCCATGTGAGTACTGCAAATAAAAGCGCATCTCATTATTTAACTATCCTCACCCTTCCTTAGACTTCAGACATAACTACTTCATAAGTCCTTTATGTTCCAAAATATCTTACTTCCAGGGCCGCCAGTACTTGTGCCGTGACTCTTGCAGCTTCCTTCTCAGAATAATGGCCTTTTGCTACAATCCTATCGAAGAGTTCTCCCCCCGCAGCCAACTCCAAGACGATGAACACTTCCGACACACTTTCATACAAGTCCAACATCCGCACGATATTCGGGTGATTCAGTCTCAGCAACGCTTCAACCTCTGATGCTATCACCTTCTTCCGTTTCCCAGCACCCTGTCATCCAAATTCCAAAATGTTTAGAATGTTTATAACTACCATATTAACCTTAGTTCCATCCAATAATTCATCTCTCACACACACAAATAATAATAATCAACCCAGTCGACCTTGTTGGTGTCATTATATGATGGGATTATGGGATAGAGTCATAATGAGTGAGAGAGAGAGAGACCGTTCACACACAACGTCTCAATCCACCCCAACTCTAAAAACTCAATACTCTGTACGCACATTCAACAAGTTGCTCGCAGCCTCCCTTAATCTAACTCCCTGCAGGGCTCAATTAACTAATTAACTTTGTTTAAGGTCTCACCATTTTCTGAATGACTTTCACTGCACATTCACCACCGTTGTCCTTCCTTCTGCTTTTGTACACGGTGCTAGTCACTCCCCTGCAAACCAGACAGTCAATTATTCTCATGTATTTTTTATTCCTTTAAGGCTCCTTCATTCTACTTAACCTATTGACCTTAAACTTACTTTCCCATCTCCCCCTCCTTGTGGTAAGCCGTGAAGAAGTCAACGGAAGACCCCCTCCGGGTTTTTTCCATCCAGTACAAATCTTCCCCCATTATAAATGTCTATAAAACTACGATTCTAAGATGTCTAAGACTCCTACTACGATGATGATTATGACAAGACTACTTAAGACAAGGAGACTACAACTGACTAAAAACTATTTTTTGGAATCTACTACCCACTACTCCTTTCAGAGTCCTAGTAAGTCCGAGTTGTAGAAACAGCAGTCCTCCTCATTCCGGGGAACGTAGCCTTTTCTTCCTGCTCTGCCACTTGTAGCCTGGTGGTGGTGAGTATTCTTAGCTTATCGATCGATAAATGTCGAGAGTAGATGTGTGTGTATGATTTGTTCTGTATGGATGAGCTCAATATGTCCTTGATACTGTCTTATATATTCGTCTCTAGTTCTACTAAACTACAACTCTCCACAGCCTCTCCAACTCTCAGCCACACAACAAGAACTCAAGAACTGAAGTTGTAGTTTGATAGTTTGTAACTTGGTAGGCTCTGTCTTCCTTCCTCCTTATCCAACAGCCAACCACTACACCACGGGCAAAAAACTCCCAAGACTCGCTTTTCCTCCTTGCTTATCAAACATCTAAGATAATGCAAAGAATGGCAGTCCCAGTAATACAAAATACAAAACACAATAACCACCACCACCAACATAATTATTACTTTTATACTTTTGCATTTTGCTTGTGTCTAGCTTTGCCTGCCTGCCTCTCTCTCTCTCTCTTTTGCTTTTATACTTGCTTGTTATTGCATTCACTACGCTGTGACATTCAATTTATTCCCTTGCGTTTCCACTACCAAAGACCAAACCAATAGACATGCTCATTCATTTTGTCTGTGTGTAAATGCTGGTGTGAATCATTCTATATTCTTTTATATTTATGTTTGCATATCACGCGAATCTAAGTGGAGTGCAAACTTGTTGCGAAATTCCACAGGTTGGCTCTTCTGTGGGTTTCTGCGTGTAAATGAATTATTATGGATATTATGGAAGCATATGAATGGGTTTTAATGAAGGGTTTATCGCTAATAGGTTTCTATCAAGAGTTTATAATATAGTGTTTTATGTGTAGCAGTAGTAACTTTTCCAAGCATTCCATAATACTTCCATGTTTGCTATATACGCATGTGTTACGTGTCGTGTCATATTTACACATCTTCCAAAGGGTTAACTTGGATGATTTACGGGTATGTTGATAACAACATTGAGATACGAGATTATAGTAATATGTCGTACTGTCATGTATGCACTGATTACTTGTGATTATGCAAGAAACATTACTCAGCCTACTTCATCTTCTTCAGGTTCTAGCATAGGGTTCTAGTATAAGTACAGGATGTCCTTGATTCGATGATCCTCTACTTCTTATACAGATGAACGATATGATAAGATTCCTTGAACAAATCTGTGTGCAAAGAGCTGTCAACATTCACATAGGAATAATCAATGATTTATACAAGAACATCAATTTACAGGTTATCACAATGTAGAAATCTTCGGTATTATTGGGCAATGCATTCATCAGTGTCGATGAAGGGGATTTGGACCTGCCAAACTGTCGACACTGTATTGGTAGTACCTTGACTACCTTTACTTATTGCAAATCGATGCTTCTTATAAATTCAAATGCTTTTATAGTTTTAATACCCTGAAAGTTGAAGAGCCAAAGATTCAATGTGACACTTATTGGCACAGTATTCCAAATTCGCTGTACAAAAAAACATACAAATTTCTAATGGTTAGACCGAAGACTGTGGGAAACTCATGGACAGAAAATGTCTTGAGAGGAACTGGTGTCGCTGTGAGAAGAGAGTCTGTGAGGCTTCTCAAGGAACTTTCCCTGGATAAACGAAAACTAGACCAGAGTACAAGACTCCACGAGAAAGAACAAAGGTCTTTAAGGATTCTTATGGGAAGAGACGCTTATCCAGGAGGAAGTGGAGGAAGAGACGATGCTTTAAGTGAGTTCCACCCTCCAGGATTTTGTTTCAAAAAGAACGGAGACCCCAGGACACCTAAGACTATTCATGAGTCCGGAACAAGGACAATTCTTCCCATGGACGTAGCTCCTGGAGGAATAAAAGTCCAAGGTACGCCTGCAACAAATGTCATCTGCAGTGACTCAGCTACTTTGGGAGAAGCGTTGAGCACAAGAGGAGAAGCATTAGCATTGCTGTCTGAGATTAGAAACACCAGCGCACTTCTCCAGAATCCGAAAATGCTCCTAGAAGCCTGGGGAGAAGGAGAAGATGAAGATCCTAAAGCGTACTTGAAACAGTACAGAAGAACACTTCTCCGCAGATTATTTAGTATTCTTGAAGGATGTGAAGAAGTAGACGATCTTCTCCAGCTGAAGAATCCTCCTGGGTATCGTGCAAACGACGAAGATTTGGAAGCAACTCCATCTCCTCGTGTGGAAACGTCTTTGTCGACCCAAACACAGCCAAATTCTGTGGGACTGTGGGCGGACCCCACTCAAGTTCTGTTTAAGCATGCAGCTCTGTCTGACAGAGAGTTTGATATGACCAAGAGTGCTGGGGGATTAGTTGGAGGACTCCAAAGTTATACCAATACTAATCTTCCAGGTACTTCAACTAAACACGTGTCTTTTAGCAGCAAGAAAAAGGGAATTCCAGGACAGAAGACGCTTCTCCAGGGAATCATCAAAAGGCTTGTTTCGAAGATTCGTCTTATGGATCAAATGGTATAGTGTATTGTCGTTGAATTGACTTGAATACTTACGCTTGCCCTACCTCAATTACTTGCAAACTTTGTAGGGTCAAGATCTCTTGGAGTACAAGAGGAAGCGTCCATACGTGACGTCTGATCATCTGTGGGGTCCTCTCATCAAACTGTTGGAAAGACAAAGTCTATTCTCCTCCTTGACAGACACTGAGAAATTTTCTAGGGAAGAAGAGACGTTTGCTGAAGACGCTTTGTATCTTCCCCCTGTGCAACTTTCATCTGGAGGAATCAGTCAGCTCCTCCGTCCCAAACATCCTCCTGCTCCAGTTCGCACAAGGAGGAGTATTCGCTGTGAGGCTTGCAGGGAACGCATTCTCAGTCCGCTAAAGAAGACGCTGCATTACTCGTCCAAAACGAAAAGGAAGGGAGTCAAGACTTTAGGGGAATCAGCTCCCAAGCCTGGACAGTCCTGGACTCTCTCCGTCTCGTCTCTAGACTTAGTTCGTCTTCATCACGAGCTTCATACAGACATGGTATCGTCAAGAATGGCTGCCATTGCGTCTTCTTCGTTCCTATTTCCTATGCCCACTACCCCTTGACTTCCACGACTTTTATGCTCGCCCACACAAAATTCTCAGTGCTCAATATTATAACAAACGCTACGGTGACATGATATGTTAAACTTTAGTCAATTTAATTTGGTTGTATGAAATACATTGAGTGTGTGGATACAATTTAAGCAGAGCTAATTTTAGGTCTTAGGTTAATAGCCATTTAACAGCATGATTTACAAAATAGAGAATATTTACTTAATGCTGGCTGCTAATTGGGTAGCAGCAGAAGACACTTTACCTCCCACATTTCCATACTTTGAAGAGAGTGCTCCCTTTCCACCGATGAGAGAGGAGAGTAACCCACCTAAGTCAGTCCTATAAGTAACCACGTTTCCACAAGTAACTAACAACCTGAAAGTAGCCTCGGGGTCTGAATCCACATGGTCGAGTAACGTTACAGCACCCATTAGAACTTCTGATGGGCCTTCTGTTTCCTTAAGTTCTGGATGCTGCCCTAAAGCTATTGAGTAATTAAGCAAAATTGTCGCTGCAGCCGCTCCAGCAGCTTTTGCTTTCCCAACTGTTCCACTAATAGTCCCTAGGAGAGTTGACAGAATTATAGATCGTTGCTTCAACAGTGTCGGTGCGAGTCCGCCAGCAAATAAATTTGAGATGAGACGTAGAGCCACTAAAGTTGTCACTGGAACGTCAGCACCACAGCTGATCAACTGTTGTCCTAAAGTGCTTGTGAGAGATAAGCATCCATCCACCGAAGATGCAAAAGATGGATTGAGTACACCGAGACGAATAAGATCAACCAGTGGGAACAGCTTCTCTGTAGTTACAGGAATGGAAAAAAGTTGGACTAATTTGAAGCAATTAAATCAATAAACAAGAATTTAAGTACATTACCTTTAGGCCAGTTATTGAATGCAGCAGCAACATAAGCGCGAGTAGTCTCTGACCATTTAGCCGTTCGTCCCATGTCAAGCAGAGTTTGGATAGCTTCGGGCCCGAATCCAGCATCACCACCCAACTCACTGATGAACTCTTCGAGTTTTTTCTGAAGTGACGCGTAATTAGGCGGAGCGGCGAATGTAACGAATTCTGTCACAGGGAAAACAGGACCAGAAGCCACAGGGACAGAAGCAACTGCAGGCGCAGCGGAAGAAGTTGTATAGGCTCCAGAGCCAGTGAATGGATCAAGGCCCCCTCCTCCAACAGCTGGAAGACTAGAATTCGTACTTCCTGGCACATATCTACCACCGCCAGTAAATGGATCCATAAATTCGTTGGACGGTGCTCCTTGACCAAGTGTCATTCCTTTGGTGTTATCGACAATGAACTTGGCTACCTGAATTAAGCAAATACGACAATTAGTTATTAAAACTTGATGAAATATAAAATGCTGCAAACTCACTTGATCCAGAAATAACTGAGACAAATTATGCTTATGAATAAACTTCTGAGCAGCAAACCAGGGATCCTCAGTCACATTATACGGAAGTTTGAGCGTTCCTGTGCCATCCAAGTCCACGGTAAATACGTAGTCATACTCTTTCCCTTCAAATAGCACTCGTCCACTAGTGCTTTGCGTTGCTCCACTTGCACCAACAACATCTCCAATTTTATTCCATTTCATTTCACTGGCAGACCAAGAGAAACAGCCGACCTGAAACAGAGGCTCGCTCAGTAAATGAAAATGAACTGAATCACTGAATGCATTGATAACTGAATTGATTGTAAATACCTTATCTCCATCTCTGACCATAACAGTCTGACCGTCTTCTTTTCCTTCCTGCAGCAAAGCCTCAGGTCCAGGCAACTCACTGACTTTCATTCCACCCAGATCTGTCTGAGCAGCTACCACTGACTTTGAAACCTCATCTTCGAAAGTTTTGAGCTCCTCTGCTCCAGCAATTCTCATTGGATTAGCAGTGAAAACTCGCACAGTTCCATCCGAACATCCTGTGGCTACATCTCCGTCTTCTGTCACGCAAACGCTCCACACACTCGTAGCTGGATGGAAAATTACTTGACTTGCTTCTCCCCCTTTCCAGATTCGGAGCGTTCTGTCTTCTCCTACGCTGACAAAGTCCCCAACACTGCCTCCAGGAAAAACAGCAAGTGAATAGATGAAGTTTGTGTGTCCATAGTAGATATTCAGTCCTTCTCCAGTGGAGAGTGACCACAAGCGAACTGATGCATCGTTGCCGGCACTTAGGAAACGCTCACCATCCGGTAACACAGCAAGCGCTCGGACACAGTCAGTATGACCACTGAAGGTCAGGACACTCTGTGAGTCTACCCACAAGCGGATAGTCTTATCTGCAGATCCTGTAAGAAGTTTCTTACTGCTACCTCCCGAACTTGGAATCACAGCCACTGCCCACACCGCAGCCTCATGTCCAACAAGTGTTGCTGTGAGGGTCTGATCGCTCCAAACACGCGCAGTGGCATCCCAAGACCCAGAGACGATGAACGCATCGCTTAAGGCACCTAAGCTACACACTAGAGTCGAAACACAAACACGTGATTAAAATTAACCTCTATTTTGTCAGGTTACATTGTTATTATGCTCTTCATAAAACTGACCTGTGCCCTTGTGACCAGTAAGCCTGTACACTGGCGCATGCTGTCCCAATTCAAAAGCTAGAATCGTGTGATCATGAGATCCAGAAAGAACAAGTCCCCCCGGATGTTTCTCCGATGGTGGAGTCACGAAAACTGAAGATACGAAGTTGGTATGGCCTTCACAAGACTGGAAAAGCTTGAATGAACCATCTTCATCCTCTCTACAAAAACCGATTCACATTAAGAACTCAATTTCAAGCAGCAGAGATGAATACTTTGAGGGACTGCGATGGTCGACTTACTTCCATATTTTCGTACTCCGGTCTCTGGAACCCGAGACGAGAAGTTTCGCCCCCACAAGCTTGCCTCCTCCTGCCGCAACTCCTCTCACATCACTTGAATGACCTAACAATGTGGTCCTCAGCTTATAACTTAACCCACTCGTACTGGCGGACGCTGTCATTTCGTCGACTGAACTTTCCGAAAATCTCGAGCTCAAAGAATGACTTCGCAGTTCAGTAATACTCACAATCAGTTCCTCGACTGTCGTGTACGTGTGTCGTCTGCACCTTCCAACTCGCAACTGTTGTTCACTTCTTCAGCTTATTCACTTGTTCTTATTCAATGTCTAATTTAATCTCCGATGTTTCGCGCTCTGACATTCCGAACTGGGGAAAGTTGAGATTGATGCAGCTTCAAAAAACATAACGTCGAAACTAGTCGAAAGTTTCCACGTTTCCAAGCTTCAAAAAACATAATGTCGAAACTAGTCGAAAGTTTCCACGTTTCCACTGTTTCAGAATGTTCTCTATCTCTATTTTATTTTATCATGCTGACAAATACTGTACATATTGTTCTTTAATTTAACAATATTTTAGGCAGAAAGTATCAACAGTACTTGGGTACAATCGATACTTGTTCTGTTTCATTGCAAATGAATCGTAGATGTCTTGCATACTGGTTTCTCGTAATTCATAGTCCTTCACGACATTTACGAAGTCGACGCTTATAGCGTCCACCAAGCCAAATAGATCAGACAGCTCCATGTCACATTGTTCTATATGGTATCTCAAGCTAAACTGCAAAATAGATTGCACACATGCAGTCAACTCCAAAGGTAAAGATGCTATAAGGATTTTAGAGCATACATGCAGTTCCTTATGGAGCACGACTTTAGGAATATCCTTTTCTATTCGGGCCTTCAATTCACTGTACAGTTCGAAAGCATTTGCAGTCGAATCTTGTTCTATCTCAGGTCGTAAGTAGACGACGTATGTGAGGGTAGTTCCTAATCCGAATTCTTCAGTAAGCTTGTAAGGAGTAGAGACATATCTCAGAGCTCCATTTACTAGAAATGATATTTTACTGCAGTGACGCTGGACGCTTTCCATGGAAGAGGTGGTCATTATGACAATTCTGTCTTTGAATAAGATTCTGTCTAGAACTGCCCAGAATTTAAGTCGACCCTCAGGGTCCAAAGAGGAGAGAGGGTCGTCCAGTATTATTATTTCAGGATCACCAATGAAACAACAAGCCAAAGCTAGTCGTTGCTTAGTTGACTCTGAATAGTATTCACAATGACCAGAGGCTTCATGCAGGAGTCCTAAAGCCATGCAAATGCCATTATTATCCAAGCATGAAATATACAGTAATAAAAATCTTAACGATAAAACTTCAAATTTTGAAGCCAACCTAGCTCCGTCAGCCAGAATCGAACATGTTCATCCAGAACACGCTCTGGAATTGCTCGGAGACGCCCAAAAAGTCGAAGAACTTGCATCCCACAAACTCGGCTAAGAACGAATTCTTTCGCAGGTGGGCAGTATCCAATACGACAAAGGAACTGGAGCAAAAGAAAAAATATTACATTTCCAACTCACGCTTTTATACATGTTTACGTGTTCTTTGAATTACATTCTGGTTTAAGGGATGCGCTAGAGAAACACCAGAAAAGAATACATTCCCTTCGGAAGCAAATGTTTCGTTGGCCAGAATTCTGAAAAGTGTTGTTTTTCCTGATCCTGGAGGCCCCACAATGCAACAAAGATTTCCAGGTTCAGCCACTAATGAAATGTCCGTCAGAAGTTGCCTGTTCCTGTGTCTCAGCGTTATTTCGTAAATGATAAAATCAAGCATAGTTCCTCCTATTCCTGTATTGAGAATGGAAGTAAAAGAATTTACAAGAAAACTTAAAGCTAACCGTAAAAAGATCCATTTCTTCGAAGGCTAGTACCTTGTCTCAGACACGTCTCAACATCAACTTTCTCCTGCCTCACAGACTCGGCCTTTTCAAACTTAGCCAAAAGACGCTCATCTCCAGTAATACTTAATTTCCGAACTCTCTCTGCCTCTTGGGCAGCTGTTTTCTTTCGACAGCACAACCGACGAATATTTACATTTCTCTCAATCACATACAGAGTCAAAGTCGCTACCAAAGCGTGGAATATAAGAAACAGAAATGTTAATGTGAAACTGTCCACGCTTCCCCATTTCGAGAACAGCGAACGGAAATCAAAATAGGGCTGGATGAGAACACAGTCTCCAGTTTTTACACACGGGATATCATTCTTCATGCAACAAGTCTGGTGGAACTGAAGCCTCAGCTTTGCATCCAGCGCGCTGGCAAGCGCTTTCCGGGTACAAATGTTGGTTGAAAGTACAGGTGACATAAGATAGCACAAATTGTTCCGAACAGCTGCATTAGCCAATTCATAGAATCCTGTAGGGACTGTAAACGGGTGTAGGAAATGAAACGCAAAGGTTACAGGTCCTGCGATGTAAGATGCAGATTCCTTCAGTGTCACGGCAAGCGTGAACATAAATAGGCCTACAATTAAAATCTCGGGTACAGTTCAACTTGGAATATAACCATACAAACAGGAACCTCACCGAGAAACTGATTAGTGGACAGCATAGCGAAGTACGAAGTCGATCCACGGCGGAAATAAAAGGAAAAGATGTACGAGTGAAGGATCGATGTGTAAGAAGCCAAACCCCAATGGACGAAGTAGTAGGCTGTTAAATCAACACCAAACATAACTCATGAGCAATATAAGCAAATATACTTTTCACATTCTACTAAAGCACATTAACTGATTACTTGCGAATTCCCAGTTGGCGAAGGTATTGTGACGTGGAAAGTACCACAAAAGAATGAGAAGGATTCCAGCCAAACTCATACTCAAAGTGAAATCGACTATAAACAAGGAAAACCAGTAGGAGAAAGAGCCAACTCCTGTGTTTAATTGAAGACGCTTCAGCTGCAAGTGATTCATAAGTTCACTTTCAGTTCTATAGTGGTTATCCAAAGTGTATTCTTTAGAATTAAGTACCCGTACCATATTAAGTCGCTCGGTAGTTGGTTGAGAAGTAAATCCTGATGTGAACACGAAAAATCCATACCCAAGAATTAAAGCGAAGATGAAGCACTGCTCAAACTTTGAGAAGTATTCCGAGTCAGTGAAAGCAAAGTTCAGTAGATCTAGAACCTGTTTCAATTTCAAGCAGAATTTTAGACAAGCCTAGCTATCACGAAAATTCCAATTAGATCTCCAGATTTCTTATACCTGCTTTTTGTACAGTAAAGGGTGACTTGAGACTTCAACAGAATAATGTTCTCCAGGAAATAATGAGCTCAACCTTGTATTTATCATCGCCAGAAGTGATAAGGAAGGAGCCTGGAAGGCTGCAGACGAGAAATATCCTACAGGGTTCGTTTTATTCCTCATATCTACTCCAAGCACAACCGTAGTATATAGTAAGTGCAACAAAGCAGAGGAACTGTTATCTGCTCCATTTCTTTTTGACTTCCTCTCCAGGTCAGCAAGAAATTTGTGAAATACAGGATAGTCCGGATAGTCGCCGCCTTTCATTTTTAACTCTCGAGTCGTGATGAGACTCCCGAGCTGCTTTTCGTAATTATGGAAAAGTTTCTGCAAAGGAAATACACTTATTTTTTTATCAAGTTTTCAGTCGTGCCTACAGAATTATTATATGCATAACCAATCCTCGTTACCATCCGTGTGCTTTCAACTTCAGTATTGTCTGTTTTGTCTCGAAGAACATATGGGACCACAGCATTTGGAAAGATCTTTGCAAGATTCAGCTCCAAAGTTGTAACCTTTAGACTTGTCATGTAATAGTCTCTGGTTGCTTGCATTAAAAAAATTAGAAGAAGGATAGGCACGAACACCTTTAGATAAACGAAATATGATTAGGAAAGCAGTGATAGATTTAAGTCTCCCATTTGAAGATTAATGGACTAACTTGTACAAGAGCATACAGCCAGCCCCCCTTGATCCACAACAACCTTTTCAGTATCAATCCCCACAGCTTTTGCAAGACACGACAGCACTTCCAACAACAAGAAACTCCTTGTGTCTTCGGAACTTCTGGCAACGATGGCGCACTTATATGATCATCTGAATTGACTACTGCGGTCAATTTCTAATGAAAATAAACATCTCTTGAAAATAGCTAGGTCTCTGTGAAATAAGATATGATTTATATTCTTACACCAATAGAACCGACGCGAAGCGATGATTCTGTATTGACCTGCTGGCTGCCTTTTCTTTCCATATCTTCAGCAGCAGTTCCCAGTTCCATATATTCGTCAACTCTGAAAGCAGAAACAAAATAATAAAAGTTTCGAAATAAATTAGTTGGTATTTTAAAAGAACTTAAAACAATTACTCGTCAAAAGCTTGCTTCATGCTGTACAACTTAATTCTGTAGCTAATAATCCCGAAAGTTTGCCTAACAGAACTCTTTTCCAAATATGAAAACAATTTCTGAAAATAAATCGACTCGTTTTTAGGAAGCAGTAAAACTAATTCAGGAGGTTCTGAGCTGCTGTTTGAAGAATTTTCTTCGTCGTCTGAAAGTTTCCGAGGGTCTTTGCGAAATGCTCCTGGGTCAGAAATCATGCATACATGGGACTGTTTACGATTAGCAGATACATTGGTAGTATTAGTATTCGTCGTAATAGTTGAAGCAGTAGGAGGAAGTTCTGGTGGAGAAAAAACTGTCACTACAGGTTGGTCTTTGCTAGTAGAGGGAACATCTTTGGCAGTGGAAGGTCTCTTGATGGGTTTGGCAGCTTTGGGCCTTAAACTGGTGTCATTCATATAACCAAAAGTTATATAGTGTATCATAGTTGCCCCGGCCCCAACCCCAGTATCCAAGACTGGATCGCTGACTGTTGGTTGTTCAAATTCTTCGTCTTCGTCTTGATCCACAAGTTCCATCGCTTTGGTAAGACGAGCAGGACCACTCTCAAGTTCTTCTGTAGATTCAATGCACTGCTTCACGAAATCACAAACCGGGGTTTTATCACGTCCTGCCTCCAACAGGATTTTTAAATGGTATCCTGTTCCTGTAAACGCACATTGTCGACTTGGATCACAAATCACAAACACCTTCGAAGAAACATTCTTATCAAGCTGACAGTTGATGTTTTGCACTAACCGAAAAGTCTTTCAAGCCTCTCAGCAGTTCCAGATCCCACAATTTTCCCTTTAGACATAATTGCAATTCGGTCCCCACAGTAGTATGCCTCTTCCATGTCATTAGTAAAGACAATAATAGTCGACTCAGCGTTTCTCATTCCCTTCCAAACAAATCAACGTACATACTCACGAATCTTTTACACCTCATGATCAAAGATGATTGATTACCTTTAAGCTGTCCCAAATAAGTCGCTTGACATTCGTTTCCAACCCTTCTGTAACTTCGTCCATCACAATTACAGGCGACTTTCCAACCATAGCTAATGCCACAGATAACAGGCGTTTCTGGTGCTCCAGTAGTCTATCCATCCTGCAGTTCTTTACAGAGGTTAGGTCGAACATTTCCATCAGAACTTGAGCCCTCTCACGTGCTTTCTTTCTTGTCATTCCCTTCAACTACCGTAAACACAGAAAATGATTAACTATCACGTGTAAAACTTCGATGAGTTCATAAATTCTTAAGTATATTGAAAACCTTACAATTCCAATGAGAATAAGATGTTCATGTGTCGTCAAATAGTTTGAAAGTAGATCCCTTTGGAAGCAAACGCTCATGAGGTAAGTCACTGCATGTCTGTGGTAACGCACGTCCAGCCCTTGAACAAAGACGGTGCCTTTGGAAGGATAGTGTTCTCCACAAAGGAGACGAAGCAATGTTGACTTTCCACTTCCATTATGACCTGAGGGAACAACACTATTTATGTCTGATGTGAAGTTTCTACTAAATCTTTGCACGCAATAAGAATCATTATGTACCCAAAAGGACAGTAATCTTTCCAGGGTATATTTTGAAGTTAACATTATCTATTGCATGAATGTCCTTCACTCGTCTGAACTTCTTCGTCAATCCCACAAATTCGACTGCAGGAAGTCTTGTCTCACTCTCCGCGTATTGAACCTTCGTCCTAAAGTTTCTTGAAGCAGAGGAGTTTTTTGAAGCCGATGATGAGTGTTTACTGGAATGTTTCTTCTCAATATCTAACTCCAAAACTCCCTTATCCTTTCGACAAGAAGACCGTCGACAGACTAATCCTTCGAAGAAATAGTTCCACGGCTGGATGATTTCAAATGGTCCTGGTCTTATATGGTCGACATACGGTATAAGAAGGAAGTATAGGAGAGAATCGAAGAAAAGGGCTACAATGACGTAGATAAGGTTTACGCCATCAACAGTCGAATACACATTAAACGAGTCCCATTCGCCTCCCAAATCAATCAACAGAGTCACTGCCCATACCAACGCTGCATTGGGAATACAGCATGACACTAATCTGTACGCAAATGCAGTGTAAGTTGGCCAGTGGATAGTGACAAAGTAGAACGAGAGCAGCCAGATCGTCGCTCCAACATACGTGCACATAACCGCTGTAAAGTTTTGAAAAAGTCAGTTGAATAGCAAAATGAAACTGAAGATGTATTAGAAAGAAACGTTTACACCGCTTGAAGAATGCTGAGATGAAAGCCATGAATGACAACGACGCCAAGTTGTACGCGAAGAGTACGAAGAACCAGAGGGAATAAGATCCTCGAGTGACCAACACGACACTGCAGATTGGCGTGAAGAGAAGGTACGTCTGAAGACAAATCGTGACCAATTGAACCACAAACTGATTCAGGATCCATCCACCCCAGAAAAACGAAGAAGGCATTCCCATCATGTGGAGTCCCATCTAAGGATAACGTAGATTTTGTAATTCAAGTAAATTCTACCCACATTCCAAGTTAATTACTTTGAATCCGCTTTCTTTGTGGGAGACAGGAGCTCCTGCGAAAGTAAGGATGACTACGGTGAATCCCAAGACAAGTGATGTGGGAATTACCCATCTCCTGTCATCTTCTCTGACTTCAAATACTTTATATTCAGTGTGTGGGGGGTAGGGAAAGGGACGAATACTTATGTTGAAGTCAATTGGTTCCGAGTTTTCGGGACTTTTTCTTGTAAGACTTTCTTTTTTCACCTTCTGCTGTATGAGTTCTTCATAAGCTTTGGCCATTGCCAATTTGATTCCCATCAGGTGCTTGTAATGACCAACTGCATGGAATGGGAATATGAGATTTAACAAAACAAAGTTAAAGTCCATCCAAGCTGTCTTTCATAAAAGTAGAAACTTACGATCATTTCTTTCATGACTGAATGTATTGACGGACTGCTGCATGCGAGGAACGTAAGATGACAGATATATTGTTAGCCTGAGTTTCTTGGGAATTTGGAATTTTGAGCCTTGTTTGCTTGCATCCTTGAATTCTATTCCTCCCAAGAAATAACTCTTCTTACCTACGAGGTTGCTGACAAGGCCGTAGTCATCAAAATCATTGACTTGTTCAACAAAGTGAGACTTGCTTAGAGAAGTTTCTTCAGGGCCTACGCAAAAATGGGTTTCAGACAAGAAGGAAAGAGTTTAGAGGACGAAGATTAGAATTCGTTGTGTAGATTAGATCACCATAAAAATACTTTAATGACATGTTCACAAGCTTCGCTGTGAATTCTGTCTGCGGGTAAAACTTAATCCACGGGTTGCGATTGCAATTTTGTGTGCACTTTACACTTTCCAGAATTTGCTGCGTGGAGAAATCACAAAATATAGCAGTTACAGTTTACTGTTTGTCATAATTGCATGAAAAGTATGTGAAACAAACTGTTTCGTGGACAGCTGGAAGAATTGTCCATCCTGAAACGACATTTGACTTTGGAAGAAGCGACTCATACATGCAATTGGAACTTAAGAGGATTCCGATAGGAAGAGCGACTTGGAGGATTGTTAAGAAGAAGTTATGCTTCCTGTGAAGCCAAACGCTGTAAAATATTGCACGTAGAATAGAACATAATCGGAAGTTACTCGAGGGCAATGTGCAGCTCTTGCAGCAGCATTTGCACGTCATCTCGAGATGTCTGTTCCTTTATTCTTGAGTGCAACTTCAGTCTTTCAATTTTAAATAAGAACCCTCTAAAATTTTACTCTTCAAGCGTTTCCGTGGGTGATTGTTAAACTAATGAAACGATGCCGAGGAAAAAGATGGTTACACTCACCCGTCAGATTCTCAAGAACCCTCAAATGATGCATCATTGTGGCTTAAGGCCCAATCGGATTTTGTATGTCCTTGACGACCTCAAACTTTAAAGGCATCAAGCGACCCTTCAGGACACCC
>JAQGBV010000937.1:0-19851 GCA_034698685.1 Isotomurus pseudopalustris
AATAATGCTGATGGAAGTTGACAGGCTCGCAGGCTTGTACAGCGCGTCTGCTGGAACCTGCGAGCCTGCTAACTTCAATATTAGAGCCTGCGCCACCCTCGAGCCTGCTAACTTCTCCGCTGTTGTCGTTGTCTGCTGGAGTGGAATTTGAATGTCGCGGGCAGCTCTCACTTTTAGCGCCTCCTTCCTTCGCCTTCCTCTCTCTCTGTTGTTGTTTTGTTCGGTGTGAGTTGTGACCTTTTCTCACTTCAATCCCATCCTTCTTTTATTCACACCAATCCTTTCTGAAGCTTTCTCCTTCAGTGAGACTTCGACGCTGACGCTGTCGAATTCGTCATTCCTTCAGTTGACCGAAGAGGATGGCCTCCAATGACGTCGACGCTCCCTCTTCGTAAGTCTGTCTCATTTGTTGTCACTTTTCTGTGAGTAAAAAAGGACTGTCATTCAACACAATTTTTCGTAGGTTGTTGACGTTGACTGGGAAGGTGGAGGATCTCCTCCTTTCGTACGTTTCCTCTGGGGAAGGTGGACTTCAATCTCTGCTCAACTTACGGAAGGTCTGCTCAACAACGAAAGACTGGATGGATACTCTTCAACCTCTCGAGGGGAGACGCATCTTCCGCAGATGCCAAGTGGCTGTGGAATTGAGTGAAGAAGAGCTGCAGCGATTCCTGGAGACTCCTCCTCCTTCTCATGCGACTTCCCTGCGACTCGTTCAAATGGATTATCTTTTTGGGCTCACCGAAATAGCCAATTGGACTTCATTCGTCTCTCTGTGGTCGTCCAAACTGGAGTCGCTTGAGATTGACGTTCTCTCCTTTCCACTGGACGCTGGTGTTTTGAAGTTGCTGTCGTCCTCATCTCTCTGTCGTCTCTACTGCCACTCCATCAAACGCCCCGTAGGGACCATACAGTTTAAACACGCCAAAAATTTATTTCGTTTGCCAGACGTGCTTTTCAACTTGGACGAAGTCTGCGTCGGCAGGCTGCAGATGGAAAATTCGCTGAAACATTCGTTCTTTCGCGAAATGTCGACAAATGCGAATCTGAAGCGCTTTTACTTCAGGGTAAAAACCTTTGTTGAGTGTGAATACGTTAGGATTCTCGTAGACGCCAAGAAAAATTACGAAGAGTTTCAACTGAGCCTTAATTGCGCCAAAGTTGCAAGGGTCTCGTCGTTTATGCGGCTTGTGAACTCAATCGGTTCGTCGTCATCAAAGATTCGGATTTTGGACGTGAAGGAGGCAACGATAAGGTGGATAAACGAAAGAGTTGAAAAAAAAGTAGCGGCCGCCTTCTTCTCAAAAGTCGCTTGGATTTCTTCCCTGGACTCTTGGCAATGGAACCCCTTATATGATGACGGCAGTTTCTTAAAAATCGAACAATTTCCGAATCTGAGAAGACTTAACTGCTTTAAGGGCGACGAAGACATTTTGGATAAAGCGGAGTTTCCACCCAAACTGGAGCGCCTGTGTGTGTTTGATCACTTCTTCGAACCGTCGAGTTTCCCAGCCACTTTGACCCACTTGACCCTGACTCACTTGGTGGTGTTAAGTTTGGACGATTTTTTGTATTTCCTGACTTCCCTCGCAGCAAGTTGTCCTGTTCTTCATTCACTTTGGATACGGTGGACCTGCAAGTCTCCACGTGAAGCCCGCCACGTGAAGCTCGCCGACAGACATCGACTTCACGCAGAACCCAACAACACTTTCAGCAGTAAGTCGACCGTCGACCATAAATCTTGCTTAATTATGGATTGAAGTTCAGTTGGTGTTTTGGTTCTGTGGTTGCAGAGTTGAGGTCACTCACCTTCGTCGGAACTTTTTCTCCTGAAGAATCGCCGCACACACTTAAGCGCATTCTACTCGACGGATTTAAACTGAATCAACTTTCTCTGTTGGAATTGGAACTGTCTGCTTGCGATAAACGTGGAACTCCTCTCGCACTCGTACGCTCTCATTTTTTTAACTTGCATTTGCTTGCGTTGCGTAACTTATTGCTGACGATTAATTATTTTTTATATTAGTTGGACTCTGAGACACTTTCGTCCATCGTCGAAGGCTCCGTCTCAAAATCTCTGACTTGTGTGCATATCGAAGAATTGTCAGTGAAGGAAGACGCCCGTGGTTTGCTTGAGACGTTCGAAGAAATTGCTGCGGACAATGCGAAGAAACGAGTGGAGACTCACGGACGACGAGCACCGAGCACGAATTTCTGGTTCGACTAGGTCGACAGTCGCGAGGTGGATTGGTGAATTGATAAGTCATGAAATCATCCGAAGATCCAAACCACTTCGTTTAAAAGTTCAGTTGATTTCCGGTTGTCACGTTTTGAGTTCTTTAGATTTTATGTTAGTTGAATTTAGTGAGCATTGTAATTTTATATTATTTGATTTTTCCTTCTTTTTAAATTTTCTGTTGTGTGCACTTCTCAATCATAATGCAAATGCAGTGAAATTAGACTGATGCAACGAAAGATTAAACATCGAATGCTTAATCATAGTCTCAAGTTGTAAATTCAATAAACTGATATAGATTGTCAATCCGGCAAGATTCATTGATTATTTTGGTCTGAGATTTGTGTACGAAAAGAATTTGTTAAGTATGCACAATGTTAATGGAAGTGACTGTAGTTAAGAGTGTCGAGACTAATGATGCATGCTTTATGATTTTCTGAAATCATTATTCCTCAATCTTTTTATTCAACCTTCAAATTCGTGACACATGGTTTTGAGGAGAAAGAGAGACAAAAGCAACGACACATGGCACACAACACACGATGACGTTGACGTGTAGTCACTGAAGTTAGAAGCAGCTGAATGAAACCATTTAACTATAAAATTCTACTATGAAAAATATTCAATTACTCCAACTGATGTCATTCAGTTCCAAAAACGCAGTCGTCGTTTTCGACCTATCGGCTTTAGTTTATTCCTCGACTCCCATTCACTTCCCTCACAAGACAAAGTTAAAAACAGCAAATAAATTAATTAACAGGTGCAACTCATAAGTTTACAAAGTAAAAATTCACCGATTGAATTGTCTCTCACGCTCCTTTCCGTGCGTCTCCGCTCGTTTCCTTTTGTTCCCCGCTGCAGTCGAATGCAACAAGTCCAAAAAAGGATGCGCGTATTTTGCGACGAAACGAGGGTCGATGTTGACGTTCAGCAGAGATTCCGACATGGGCCCAGAGTCCAGGGCGACGAGAATGCTGTGATCCACCTGTTTCGAACACAAAACGTTATGTCAGTGGTCATCCTAGTCGCAGATGATCAGCAGTGGACGCAATTATGAAGTTAAAGAATACTTAAATGTTCATTACCACTCGACAAGGCCCACTAAACGCCAACTTCAAGTCGCACAAACTGAGTTGGGGTAGCTTGAATCCGTGGAAAAGGATCATCCGGTGAACTGCAACTTCACCTTCTTCTGAATGCCTTGCACCAAAATCCAAGGACTTCAAATCTGGAAACGAATGAGAAAAGAAAAAGTTCAGTCTACACATTTGAAGATTATGAATTTACTTAACATCAACAACAACGTCAATTGACCTTTGAATTTAGGCGAAGTAGCGAAAGACTGGAAACCGGAGGAAGAATCGCCTTCAGCTTTCGATTTGTAGCAGTAATCCCAGCTTAACTTCAGATTTCTGAGCGAAGGACATTCTTCAGCCAATGAAAACAACCCATGGAGTAGCTCGTTGGTAGGACAAATATAATCCCGGATTTCCAAGTGAGTTAGCGTGGAAGGCAGACTGGCTGGACGAGGCAATCCTTGTTCCATTTGAAGCTTCTTAAGAGTCGGCGGAAACGCTGTGGCTTCCAACGTCTCCAGATATTCATAATCATCATAATCAGATGTCAAAGCGTATGTCTCCAAATTCGGAAAGTCTGTTGCTCTCACTCTCAGGTCCAAATCTAAAGCGTACTGTGTGAAGAAATAGAAGCTAATTTCCACGACGCTTTTAAAAAACTTCCGTGCGGTTTCTGGATCAACCTGACGGTAAACAACCAACACTTCTTCTTCACGGAGTCCTCTGATTCGAATTGAGGCGGAAGAGTTCACAACTGAAGTGGCCAGTCTGGCGTACAAAGCCTCCAAACGTTCCACTTCACGCTCATCGTTGTCACCATCAACACGCTCTATTTGTTCTGGGTCCACTGTTAACGACATCTTGAAGTCTGCAACGGATTTCTTCCTTTCAACGAGATCAACGATTCCATTCAGACCTTCTTTGTCTTCTATTTTTACGTCCAAAGTCTTCAAGTTCTGATGCGTCGACAGTCTTGATAAGAATTCACGCTTTTGGGAAGCTCCCATGTCCAAATGTCCCATCTGGAGTTCTTCAAAGCGGAAAAGGTTTTCCGATAGTCCAGTGCCTACAGTGGGTCTTTCCTCGTTCTGTTTTATAGTATGACAGCGGAGAGATCGAAGGGACTCAAGCGAAAGAAGTTGGCCGAGTTTCGAATTGAGAGGAAGACAAAGAACATCAATTTCGAGAGATTCCAATTTTGGTGTCCAGAAGGAGACGAAGCGATGCCAAAGTTCCTCATTCTCCGGAGGAAACCGGTGGTGACTCAAAGCGTCCGTTTCCTTCAGGCAGAGTGACGTCACTCCAGTGAGTCCAGTGACTCCAGAGGGCGGAGGCGCTGCGAGGAATTCCTGCACACTCTCAACCCTTACCTCCACTTTGGCTTGTCTGCGGGAAAAGATTCGCTTCGATTCTTCAGGAAGGAGAGTGTCGACCCACAGTTTCGTGGTAGAGCAAACCTTCCGCAGATTCAGAACCGCTTGAGCGCCTCCTTCTCCCACAGAAACGTACGAGAGGAGAATGTCGTCCACACTTCCAGTCAGAGACAACAGCCTACAGCCAAAATAAACAAACCTGTTAACATCTCCAACCACTTATAGGACACAGATACCGATCAAGGAATGGGGATTGAAATGTGGTGTGGTGCTTACGAGGTTGAAGCGTTGGATGCCATTCTTTTTCTTCAGGGAACAAAGTGGAGACTCTCAACCTGCAGAATCACCAACGACCATCCAATTATGTAATTTAGACTGTAAAGGTAAACTAAACACTCTTAACACTCCTTGTAGATCATCTACAATAACACTCCAGTGTCCAGTCATTCGACACAGCTCCAAACGTTCAAAATGGAGATGCGGGGGACTTACGGGTGATGGTGACGAAGTCTCGAACGATTTCACTTCTGTCCGTAGTCAAGTGTTCGGTGACCTGTGGAAGGTTGAGTCGTGGTGAAAGGTCAACAGAAAGGTGGAAGTTAATAAATTGAGACAAGCTTCCTGCGTCTGCCTGCTGTTGACAGATTCTGTTGTTGCATTGAGGTCTGCTTGAGGTTTTGAAGTTCGCGGGCAGTTGTCTCACTTCACCCCTCCTTCTCTTCCTCCTGTATGTTTTGCGTTGTGGTTTCGTCTTTCGTGTTCTGTGAACGTTTGTCTACTTTGTATTCTCATTAATCAACCACGGTTTTTCACACTCGTCCCTTCTTTTGTTCACGTTAACACCTTTTAAAGCTTCCTGAGTTACGTCGACGAATTCGTCATTTCTTCAATTGACCGTAGAGGATGTCTTCCAACGCTGGCACTCCCTCTTCGTAAGTCTGTGTCCTTTGCTTTCAATTTTACATGAGGTTCCGTCGTCGACATTCATTCAAGACTACCACAATTGCTTCTCATGACTTCTTAACAGCTTGTTGACGCTGACTGGCCAAGTGGAGGACCTCCTCCTCTCGTACGTCGCCTCTGGGGATGGGGGCCTCCAGTCGCTGCTCAACTTACGGAGGGTTTGCTCAACAACGAAAGAGTGGGTGGATAGCCTCCAACCTGTCCAGGGTAAACGCATCTTCCGAAAATGCGGAGTGGCTGTGAAAGTGAACGAAGAAGAATTGCAGCGATTCGTGGAGGCTCCTGCTCCTTCCCATGCAACGTCCCTGCGACTTATTCACATGGATCATCTTAGCGGTCTTAACAACAAGGCCAATTGGACTTCATTTGTCTCCTTGTGGTCACCCAAACTGGAATCGCTGGAGATGGACACACTCTCCTTTCCACTGGACGCTGGTGTTTTGAAGTTGTTGTCGTCCTCATCACTCCGTCGTCTCTACTGCCATTGGATAGAAAAAGAAAACCACATCGATGATTTCCCCGATGTCCTTTTCCAGTTAGAAGAAGTTTGCGTCGACCTTCTGGAAATGAAGCGATCCCAGAAAAAGACCTTCTTCCGCCGAATGTCAACAAATGCAAATCTGAAGCGCTTCTATTTCGATGTCGACATGGACGAGCGTGAAACCAGACTTGCCAAAATTCTAGTGGACGCCAAGAAAGACGACCCGGGGTTCCAACTGACCCTGCGGTATTCTGAAGTTCAATTCGACTCTTCGTGTCTCCGCCTTGCGCGGTCAATCGTTGAGTCTTCTTCGAAGATTCGGATTGCCGGCGTCGACGATTTGCATCTGAAGTGGCTGGGCGAAAGAGCTGAGGAGGATTTTCCGAATTTTGCATCCACCTTCTTCCCAAAAGTCGTGTGGATTTTGTACTTGGAATCGTCCGAACCGCAGGAACCAGAAGACGAAGATGAAAGTTTCTTAGAAATCGTACAATTTCCGAATCTGAGACGACTCGACCACTTCGAAGGTGACGACAACGTTTTGGATGAAGTGGAGTTTCCTCCCAAACTGGAGCATCTGGCTGTGTACCGTCACTTCTTCGAACCGGCGAGGTTTCCAACGACTTTGACGCATTTGACTCTGAGAAAATTAAGAGTAACTGCGGATGAGCTTGTAAATTTTGGGACATCCCTCGCAGGTAGATGTCCTCGTCTTCATTTCCTGGAAGTACGTTGGACCTGCGAGTCTCCACGTGAAGAACAGCCCGCCGACAGACTTCGCGCAGAGCCCAATAACAGCACGTTCAGCAGTAAGTCGACCATAAATCAAAATTATTTAGTTGGGTAGTTGGGAATTTTAGTTCAAAATGTTTGTTCTGTGGTTGCAGATTTGAGGTCACTCACCTTTGTCGGAACTTTTTCTCCTGAAGAATCGCCGCTCACACTCAAACGCTGTCTGCTCGACGGTTTTAAACTGAATCAGCTTTCTCTGTTGAAATTAGAACTGTCTGCTTGCGATAAACGCGGAACTCCTCTCCCACTCGTACGCCCTCATCTTTTAACTTTCATTTTATTGTTGTGCATAACTTAACTCGCGTTTACGATGAATTATTTTATTTTATTAGTTGGACTCTGAGACACTTTCGTCCATCGTCGAAGGCTCCGTCTCAAAAACTGCGATTTGTGTGGAAATCGAAGAATTGTCAGTGAAGGAAGACGCACGTGGATTGCTGCAGACGTTCGAAGAAATTGCTGCGGACAATGCGAAGAAACGAGTGGAGACTCACGGACGACGAGCACCGAGCACGAATTTCTGGTTCGACTAGGTCGACAGTCGCGAGGTTGATTGGTGAATAGATAAGCCATGAAATCATCCGAAGATCCCAATATTCCATGCCACTTCGTTTAAAAGTTTAGTTGATTTCCAGTTTTTGTGACTTGTAGATTTTGTGTTCGTTGAATTCAGTGTCCGTTTTAATTTATTAATTTAATTATTTGATTTTACAGTCTAATCGTTGTAAGGTTTTTGTTGCGTAAAATGTTCAGTTACAAATGTTAAAACATTACACCGACGACCCTCGAAAGTTTAGGCATGAAGTAGTTAATCATAGTGTCAAGTTGTAATGTATACAGTTATACTTTGTGAATCCGGCTGGATTTATTCATTATTGTAGTTTGCTTTTATGTCACTGATTTCATAAATAAAGAAATAAACACTTCT
This sequence comes from Isotomurus pseudopalustris, assembly GCA_034698685.1. NCBI lineage: Eukaryota > Metazoa > Arthropoda > Collembola > Entomobryomorpha > Isotomidae > Isotomurus > Isotomurus pseudopalustris. The sequence goes on from JAQGBV010000937.1 coordinate 7,850, forward strand.
CATATTGACTTTTTATACAAAGAAAGGGTACAGACCACTTACATAGTCTACAGTTTCTCAACAACCGTCATAAACTCAATTATATGCCGTTAACACAGCAAGCGAAGCGAGCTGTAGGCTGTATACGGTGAACCAAGTTGCTTTTATTTGCAATGCCGGTGTAGGTGGTGGTGGTTGACAGCAAGCTCCGCCCTTGCCCAGCCTTCAATCATAACCCGGCGCACGTAAGCACGGAGAAACTGTCAGCGCAACTTCGTTCCGAAAACAAATTTAAAATCCTGTTTTAAAACTATCGGCCGTATTTAATGAAAATAATGTAGTGGCACATTAAAGCAGCTTGCAAAATAAATAAAAATTTAAAATATCGTGGTAAATGAGGAAATTATACAACGTGTTGATTAAAATACATAACATGCGCATGCATGTCATACAGTCATATTGCTTAAAAAGTGAGTACGCTCTCTAACTACATCATTACTATGATTCATTTGTGGCTTATTCATTAACGTGAAAAAATGTGTTTTTTGGCTAACTTGCTGCGTAATTCAAGAACCAGGAAGGAAATCGAAAATGTTCCATCCCGCGATTGTAGACGAAGGTTTCAGCCTTAATTTAAGACATCAATTAAGTTTCTACGTTGACTCTCCACAGACTAGATAGCCCTCAAAGAACATTAAATTAGCAAGAACATTAAATTCACTAATAACAATCTACCCATCGAAATAGTACCATCATACACCTACCTAGGTGTCCCCTTCCATTCCAGTGGAACCTTCCATCAAACGGCTAACCATTTCAAAAGCAGGGGAATCGCTTCTCTCTCATCAGTATGGAGAGTTATTCTTGGAGGAAAAGTATCCTCGTGGGATTCCAAAGAACGACTTTTTCAAGCTATAACCAAATCAACCACACTATACAGTAGTCACATGTGGGCCCTCAGGTATCCAGAAGTTACAGAAAAAGTGAAACTTTACTTCTTTAAGCGACTGCTGGGAGTCAAAAGGACAGTTCCAAACTACCTCGTGCGTCTAGAATGCGGACTAACTACAATGGAAACAAAAACCCTTAAAGAAGCCTTGTCGTTTGTACACAAGATCCTAATGATGCCCCATTCAAGATACACCAAAAAATGCATAGATGCACTAGAGGAGTCACAGCCCTTGGGGGAGACAAAATATAATTGGTACGCACAGTTAGACATTCTAAGCAGGCTAGGGAGACCAGACCTCCTATCAATTAAAGACCCATCATCCTTCATAACAGAAGCAACAAAAACTGTAATTACAGCCATCGACATGAGTAGACAAAAGGACATAGCATCTGTGCAAGCCTCTCAAACATTCTCGTTCTACAGTCCGCTTATAGAACCCCAGCCTTTACCAGCAATGTACTTGACACTTAACCTTGCTAGCCCTGTAATTAGAATGCTTGCTCAACTCCGACTTAATAATGGTAGCTTTTACTCAGACTCACTTCAGTTATTAAACACAGATTCAATTTGCATACTCTGCAATTTAAAACAGCACGAAATGTTAGATCATTTTCTGTTCCAATGCAAGCTTTATCGAGGAATTAGATTGCTATTTCCGGACGCTGGAATTCTTGATGACAGAACAGATAGCTGGCCTACTTCGCTCAGATTCTCATCGAAAATTTCTTGCTTAGCAATTTATTCTTTTCTCGTGCGGGCATTAAGTCACAGGAAGTTCTTCCTCGAAGAATGAAATTATCTCCATATTTAAACCAGACTCTCTCACAAATCAAGTCACACTCTTTCTTATCCCTCATTGAGCATCATATCAAATCTTATCAACCCTCATCCTCCAGTATAGCCCTACATACACCACCATGCAGTATGTGTTTTAGGCACTACAATTAACTAACCACTCCAATCTAGTCTAAGTTAATAGTTTATATGGACTCTAAGCAACCATTTAAATTCATTTAGCATTTTAACACTATTTACAATTTCCCCCTTTTATACGGCAGAACCAGCGGATTCATTGTCGTCCTTGTCCTTCTCACACCCGGGGTTTACACCTGGACTTGGGGAGGAGCCGGATTCCAGCTCCTAAAAGTTGTGGCAGCCGGCTTAGTGATGTCGGGAGTGGAGACCGGGCTGGAGGGAATTAGCGGACAGAACGAGACAGAACAACAAATCGTTATTCATGCGGGACGATCAAGCGGTGACCTAGATGAGGATGTTAGCGTTGGTAACATAATTGTAATGACAGTGCTAGGTTTACTCCTGTTAATTATTATGTTAATGGTAACCGCCTTTACAACTCTGTTGTTATTCCAAATGGCCCGGCCTGCGCTCAAAGCAGCACAGCTAATAATTCCTTTTTTTCTCCTATTCAATTCTAAAAAGCTTAACTACACCAACTAGTATTTAGTAAACTATGCTAGTGTGATAATCAGAGACTCATTTATATATGCAATCTATGTATACGTAATTTTTAATAATATTAGTAATAATAGTTTCAATTAATATTGTAAACATGTCTACGTAGGCTCTATAGGCTTGGCCTTTAAGAGCAAGCGCTGAATAAATCAATCAATCAATCAATCAGATAGCCCTCAAAGGGACAGTTGGTGTCTTGGCTACTTTGCTGTTTTACTCAGCTCACATACAACTTTCTTAACAAACTTCTCGAATTTTAAGAGAGAAGTCTAAGCTTCAATTCAAGATATCGATGAAGTATCTGCGTTGATTGTGGACCGACTAGATAGACCCTGTGGGACCCTTATGTAGTTGGTTGCTAAGAGTATGACCAATTCCGTTAAAGGGTCAATTTAATCTTTGACTTTGGTATTATTTATTTCTTCACTTCAACCTTCATCCACATCGTTAGTGTACACATTTTTATGGCATTTATATTACAGCAATAGTCTTAAATAAGTCACAAACTCAAGTGTTACATTGGATGTATATTTAATTCTATTCTGCAATCACTAAACACTCATTGATATTTGCAGTTCCAAACAATGGTTGTTTCCTCATTTTCTTGTAAACGATAACCCCCTCGTCAAGATTCCATGTTGGAGTTCCTCTTACACTTGCAGCATTTACAGATGCATTTCCACGGACAACACTTGATCAAGCCTGCTACAGCATGCTGCAGCAGTCACAAACGGAAACATTAATGAAACACAAATGCCTTTAAACTTAAGCACATTTTGTTTAACCCAGGCCAAAAGCTTTTTCCACATTTTCATGAATCCAGAATCATTTGTCTTACTGTCTGACGTTCGCTTAGTTGTAGTCTTTGGAGCTGCAGTGGTCAAAGTTGTAGTTATGTATGTAGTAGGTGTGGCTGAATTGGATGACTTTGTTGTTGCAGAGGTTTACCTCACCGGTGATCTTGTTGTTGGAGTTCAGGCTCTTCCGTTATAGAATTAGTACTCGTTGAGTTCGTTGGCTTGGTAGTTGAGGTCCTAGATGTTGAAGCTGTTTTCAAAGGTACCTTTGTAGTAGTACGAACTGCTCGGGAGGATATATCGTCCGTTGTAGGTTTCTTACTTTTGTTCTCAGTATTCGTTTTATACTTCTCATTTAGGTTATCTTTCACACTAACTCGAAGTTTCACGGACAGCGGTCTGCAACGCTTTACCGGTTGCTGTTCCTGATAAGCCACGGTAGAGTCCAGTTCCCAAACCGACAGTACCTCCAGACAGTCCTCCTGTGGAATCACCTGACAAACTTCCAGCTACTCCGCCAGTCAAGACTCCACCTACTCCACAACCTAAGCCTCCAGCTGCACCACCTGCTCCAGCTCCTGTCGCAGCCCCTGACGTCCCCGTTAACCCTCCTGCCACGAACCCAGAGCCACCACCGGCCACTCCTCCTGTTACAATTTCTGTCACACCCCCAGTTATTCCTCCTTGAACATCAGCTTCCGCTGCAGTCGTTGATTCATAGAAATCCGTGCTATCAGGGGTTGTCGTAGATAGAGTTGAGGTTGCTGCACTATCACGAACTCTTGGAATGACTTGTGATGTGTCACCTAGTTTATCAGATTCTCCTGGAACATCAGCTTCCGGTGAAGTAGGTAATCTATGGAAATCCGTGCTACCAGGGGTTGTCGTACGTGGAGTTGAGGTTGCTAAACTATTATAATAATCGGTCATCTTGACTTTTCGATTAGCGGTGTACACTTTTTGATAAACCGTTCTGTTTACTCATTGTCATCTATTTTGGTTTTTTCACAGTTTCTGCTTCCGGTGGGTTAACTTCTTCATAATATTGTGTCCTGAAATGCTGAATTTGTGATGGCTGTCCTGGCATGCATTTGTCTTGAAAATGCGGCCATCTTTTCCGGGAGAATCGAGAGGATAACGCTGCTGGTGTCGTCAACAACCGTCCCATTAGAGCCAAGAAACCCGAGGAAGCAGAAGGTGGTTTCTAACTACTTGATAATGACATCAGCCTATAGTAAAAATGCTTTCATGCTGAAGAAATAAAGATTGTTCAAATTACAAAGACACATTCTTTTCCATACCGAAATTTCTCCCTAGAGTAGACTCTAATTCCATTATTTAGTCTGCATCTTTAACGTGACCTAAATGTAAACAGTGTTCTTAATGGCTATAACACTTTGTGTTCGAGATAAGTAGAAGGAGTTCAGGCAATGCAGTTTCAAGAAAATCGCCTACATAACACTCGAGCAAAGAATGATCAACGGAAAAGACACTTTGAAATTTCTCCCTATACGATTCGGTAAAACCCTGTGCATTTTTGCACTACCCAACATGATGGGTGAGGTACGTATTCCTGTGATAATAAGTTGTCATCAGTCTTGTGTTACTTGAGTTCTAACAATATTTAAATGTAATGAAGACGAAGCATGAGAAGTGCACTTGCCTTGTTGTTTCGGGTACGCGAATGAGACGCCTACGAACGACACGCCTGCGAACGAGACGCCGCGAATGACACGCCGCGAACGAGACGCCGCGAAGGACACGCCGCGAATGACACGCCTCGCGAATGAGACGCCTACCGAGCGACACGCCTCACGAATGACACGCCTAATTACAATTATTTTTAGTTTTTACTAAAACTAAACCGGAACCAAAAAATTAACATTTTACCAACTATTTTGATTTCAAAATTAATCCAATTTCGCTCCTAACCATTGAGAAATAAGTAAATCTTATTTGAAAATACCCCTGACGACACCTTCTGGTTCGAACAACCCATGCTAACCCCAGTACTAAATAAATTTTACATATTATTAGAGCTAACTTCCCGTTTATAAACCTATGCTAACCCCAACACTAATTTGAATGCTAGCTTTCTCACAGTGAACTTTCCGTTACATTTGCTTATACCTTTAGTTTCAGCTCAAAGGTTTACTTCAATTTTGATTCGATACTTGAATTTGAGACATAAATATTTCAAGAATTAGTAACTAACCAAACATGGATGGAGAACACATTAGCAAGAACTTACTCCGTGTAACCCAAGATTTGCCTCTTATTGCGCTTGGGTATCGACAAACTACATACCATAAAAGTTAGTGTTCATTTTAAAACAGGAAGTTGACAAGAATATTATTTCATGACAGAGTTTGCACAGGTTTGTAAACTGGAAGATTACTAAAAGTATGAAATAATAATAATATGCCGAAATCGGAATAATTGCTAAAAAAGTTAATTTTGTGGATCTAGTTAAATTTTAGTCAAAATAATAATAATTAAAATTAGGCGTGTCCTTCGCGGCGTCTCGTTCCCGGCGTGTCATTCGCGGCGTCTCGTTCGCCGGCGTGTCGTTCGTAGGCGTCTCATTCACGTAATCGTTGTTTTGCCTTTAATATCTCTCGCCATGTAACAAGAGAAGACACTCCAAAGCCGACAACAAGCTGTGTTGAGCTTCACAGGCCGTGAGCTTACTGGTGCAGACATATGAAACGCTGTTGGTGAGCAGTCAAATTTTTGAACGAGTACTTAATTTTAATGGAATGATAAAAATTTTATGGGTTTCATATTCACTAGAGAGTTGTCGCGTCCTATTCCTAATAGCGTCGCCAGAGAACCTACGAAAATATTGGGTGAGATTATTGCTGGGAGAAATAATCGTTGTCACTATTTCAGTACATGAAGGACATTGTGTCACAGAGTGGGGTGAAGAATTTCGAAAGGACTACAAGTTCCTTTATGAGCTCCGTGCTTTTTGTACTGCTCCTGTGAGTGTGTTAACTGCAACAGTTACTATAGTGAAGAAGGACATTATAAAGCTGACAGGATTGCGGATTACTGCTGCAGATGGGATGATTATGTCTCCAGACAGGTGAAAATGCTATTGTAGTACATCCTGAGAGTATGATATATTGCTACCATTTCTTTGACCCATACAATTTCATCACAACACTCTTGCATTCGTTCTTTTTGATATTGCAGCTCACGAAAAGAAAGCAGTGAAAGTTATCATCTTTTGTACCACTGTAACTGAAGTGAAAGATCTGTACTACTGGCTGCATGCAAAACTTCCTAATGATAGTCAGGTTTGGAAGTATGGAGAATTAACAGGTTGTAGACTGGAGATGCTGTTTGGAGATAAAGACTTGGAGACAAAACGAGTTATAACTGAAGACTTCTGCAAAGTCAATAGCATTACAAAGGATGTTGATAGCTACTACGGCTTTCAGAATGGGAGTCAATGTGGACGGGTTGAACGCAGTTGTAACATTTGGTACTCCTGGCTGAGTGGAGATGATTTACCTGAGAGATGGGTCATCTAGTAAAGCTCTGCGTTTTCCTTTCATTGAAACTTCTTCCGGGTTGTCTGGCAAGCCGTTTAAACTCCGCTTACATGATAAAATAGTTGAACAAAGAATTAGTAGAGCCAACAATTGCATACGATTCCTCTAGATTTTGCAGAAACGAGAAATATTGTACCTACTGCACAATTAACAAAAAGCCACAGTAGTTACTCGGACGTGTGCGTCATAATATATTTGTATTCACAACGTATGCAGAAACTGAGTAATAAAGCTGTTATCATTCCAAGCTTGTAAAATTTCTTAAATGTCATCTGCTGAATGAACTGAACTGCTGCAAATTATTCAAAAAGAAGGGAACTGGACTGAAAATTACTTTGATATTATCCAGTTAGTGTTTAATAATTTAAACTGGCGACAGGGTTTCAATGGTTTGTTGCCTGCAAAAAGGTGCTTACATATGAATCAGGTATGCTGACGATAATCCAACGACTGAACTGGTAAGTAACTTCACAATGAGCAGTTCTTAATATACTATTTGATGCGTAGGTACTGTCCAGATTATAGCAAGGACTACAAAAGTCCAACTTTAGCGTTTGGTGATGGATTATCGACTGTGAGACTTCGAAAATCGTAAGAAAGTCGAGTGAATGCCGTATTAAAGGAAAATCGAAAAATTGTCCTGATAACTGTTCCTGGAAGCAAGTTCTACTTCAGGATGACTTAAATGTGTTGACTCCTGGCACAACAACTTGTAAAAGCCCAGGGACAATCGCTAACTTCCAATCAAAGTTTGGCCACTCCCATGTTTGAAAAATATGAATCTAATAAATTGCAGATTGTTCCAAGTCTAACTTATTGAATAGGAAATAGATACCTAATATCTTAAACTTTCCTCTTCTTAATTAGTCCGACTTTCGGCTTATTGACTACCAAATTACTTAAAGGAATTTATCCCAGCAAATCATGGTCTTTCCGGCTGGTATGTCCCTTCTTGACTTCGTTGAAAGCGAGGAATACTATAATAATGATTAAATCTTCCATGATTAAAACTTCCATGATTAAAGTAATAAAAAGTTCATAATTCATGTTTCACCTTGTCTTTCCTGCAACGAGGACAAGATGCGAAAGTGGGATCTTTCGAAATAGCTGGTGTCTTAAATCCAGACAAACAATCCTCCAATTCCTCCTGAGATTGCTTCCTGGTAGCAACATTAATCTTTTGTTTGTTGCAAAAACTGTAATTCACAGTTTTTGTAACCTTTCTGACAGAAATATCCAGGTAATAGCAATCCTGTATAGTTAGAAACAAAAGGAAGGAATAATTGGGGTTTTAAACATCTGGTTATTAGTGCTGAATAATGTCATTAAGTAATTTGAGTTTTAACTTAAAGAAATCTTTACCTGCCCTGTCCCACGACAGAAATGATCATAAAATGTGGCAGTTTCAGTGCGTTCCACATGAGATTCGTTATTTTTGTTGCATTGAGAAATGCAATTTGCACTTTCGAAATGTAGCAATTTTTCTCTGCAGCGGACAGCAGCTGACAGCAGCGGACAGCAGCTGACAGCAGCGGACAGCAGTCAGCTGTAAGTTGAGACTAGAGCCAGCAATGGCCTCGTCAATTATCGAATTTGTGGTTGATTTATCTTACTTGTGTAGGTCTCGTAGGGACCGAGAGCCTGCCGGCCGCTTAAAGTCCAGCCGCGTAAACCTCTTCAAGATCTCTTCGATCTTACTAAAAGAGAGCTTTTTCCCTTTTGACAAGAGTGGAGGGTAGTTGCATAAGCCTTGCCTTTCCTGCAATTAAAATTTCGATGAATTTCGATTATTGCGGTTTAGAGGATCCCAACAAAAAAGAGTGCATCACATTGTGTGAAATGTAAATAATATTAATTTAAACTTACAAATTCGCAGTTATTGCATTCTGGGAATTCCTCGGGCACTTCCATAGAGAAATAAGGCTCGCGAGTTCGCTCGCGCTCCCACACTTTCATGTGTCGGATCACCTTAGTTATCCTCTTCTTGTAGTGTTTGCATGAAGAAAACGCAGTAACTTTTTTTTCGAGCTCGGTCCGAACAATAATGTGGGAGCAGTTTGAGAGGTCACTGCAAAAACAGTTCTCGTGAATATCAATGGATGAACCATCAGTATGGAATGATTTTTCAGTTCTTCTTATGACCAGAAGGTCATCAGATCTCTGCACACCTCCACAATGAATACCAAATATGTGCTCAATGGTGATTGAGCGGAACGAATATTCAATTTGGATCGAAATCCAAAGTTCGACCACGACATTTATTGGACATTTTATTTTATGTTCGTTAAAAGAAAGTAAATACCGAATAAGGAGGGAGACGAAAGGAAATAGCAAGCCCTTGGAGGAAGCCACCACTTGTAAAAGGTTGGTGAGTCCTCCGCAAGGATCCGCAAGTGGTGGAATGAGCCTTTGTCTTCCCACCTGAAGGTACTTGAACGACCTATGCAGATTTTAAGGCGAAGGCTCATTCCACCACTTTTTCAGATGTCATTTTCTCCAAACGACATTGCCACACCACCACGGCATTTTCTACCACCCAGCAGCGAGCTGTCATTTTCTCCAACCGCCATGGCCACGCCACTACGGCATTTTATCCCACCCCATGGGCCATGGCGGTGGGACAAAATCGCTGTCATTTTCCCCCACCGCCATTGCCACGCCACCACAGCATTTTCTCCCATCGCATGGGCCATGGCGGTGGGAGAAAATGGCATTCTTAAACTACTTGTATGATTAAGTGTTAATCACCGTGGGATTTGTGAATTGATAAACTGTGATGTGTGATTTTAACATAGAGCCCAATGCAATGCTACGGTAATGGAAAATCTTAATTCTCACAATTCACACAAATCACATTAAATCACAATCACAGTATGATTTTGAGGTGTGGTCCAATGTTCAATTACCATTTGTATCGAAAAGGTTTTCGTAAACGATGAGGTGTCGTGAACAAAATACTTAAACACCCTACACGGCCCCAGGTTTCGATTCCCAAGAGGCTATACATACTCCTGACTCGTCATACTCCTTGTTATTCGTAATGATGTATTCTACTTCTTGGTTGACTGTCCATAAAGTGTAGTATCTAGGTAAGGAACAATGAATCATCAGCACACTGAGTCTGAAACGAGAGAAAGAAGATTTTGCAGCAGAGGATGTTGTAAAGTCTGCTGATTCGCCCATTGACTGCATAAAACCAATATAATGAATATATCCTAATATACAGAAACCAAAATATAATGAGTATTATGTGATTCTCACTTCTTTCTTTTGAATATTTTGCACTACGTAGGAATGCAAGTTCTTTTCTTTCAGTGCTTCGCCATCAGCCAATTGTTGCAGTTCTAAGAAGTCGACTCGATTCTTATCCTCCATAAGAGAATTTAGAGGGGCGCGAAAGAAGGTTTTCGTGTCATTCGTGCACTCTTCAAGCATGGCATTCATCTCTTGAAATCTTCCACTGAAAAACTAGCAAGGTTAACAAAAATTTCACTGGCTTTTTTGCAGTTAAGTATTGCCTATTCCTTTTGGCCAATTACACGAAGTTTCTTGCAGCCGCGACCCGACCAAGTCAAAAACTTAAATAGTACACAATATTCCTCATAAATCTGGAAAACAAAAATTGTCTTATTTTATTATTGATTCGATGATAATAAAAGTTGCCCAATTTTTATTTGTAGATGAGATACTACCCAACTTTCAACTCGAAGAGTGAAAAGTGGGTAGATTGCAACTGTGTGTCCCCAGACGCATCGGATTTGTTGGGATTTCCAACAAGTCGGCAGCATCCACGTACTGCTCGTATCCTAACGTATTTTAGTACGGGAAGATACGACGCAGTTGCTGTACAAACCGCTACCGTAAGAGGCGTCTGGAAACGTTGAGTTGCAATCTACTGTCTTCCTGCAAGGGAGACAGTAGCTCGCATCTACAAAATTTTTATAATAATTTTTATAATAATTTCGGGAACAGCGTTCGACACATCAGGGTCAAGATTTGGTAGATTGTAGAGCTCAAATCCTTTTGCCTCGCATTTGTTGAGCCCTGCAACGAGCAGAGCTATTCGAAAACTTCCACCTCCAATCGAGAAAAAGCAGTCCGACTCGTACTGAGTCTGCCAGAGTTACTGGCCTGTAGCTCCAACCCTTTTTTATCCCCAAACGACCCTTTTTCGCTAATTTTAACTCAGGTAGTCGCCAGTGTCGGTACGCACACACCACTCCACTCCATTGCTACCGATGCGTTAAGTGGTGTCTGCGTACCGGGACTGGCCGCTACCTGACAGTGAGTTAAAATTAGCTAAAAAGGGTCGTTTGGCGATTAAAAAGGGTCGTTATACCGTTAGTTATACCTTAACCAGAGGGATTTTTTTCTTCTTAAAATATTCCAACGGTACGAAGGTTGACTTGGGGTATTTAAATCCAGGGCAATCTGGAATTTTAATTTGCTGCACACACTCTCTGTGAACACCATGAAGGATGTCTACAATCTGAAGCGCTTCTATTTCGAAGTCGACATGGACAAGCGTGAAGCAGACTTGCCAAGATTCTAGTGGACGCCAAGACCCAGGGTTCCAACTGACCCTGCGGTATTTTGAAGTTCAATTCGACTTTTCTTGTCTCCGCCTTGCGCGCTCAATCGTTGAGTCGTCGTTGAAGATACGGATTGCTTGCGTCGACGATTTGCATCTGACATTGCTGGGCGAAAGAGCTAAGGAGGATTATCCACCTTCTTCCCAAAAATCGTGTGGATTTTGTACTTGGAATCGTCCGAACCGCAAGAACCCGAAGACGAAGATGAAAGTTTCTTAGCAATCGGACAATTTCCGAATCTGACACGACTCGATCACTTCAAAGGTGACGACAACGTTTTGGATGAAGTGGAGTTTCCTCCTAAACTGGACCAGCTGACTGTGTACCGTCACTTCTTCAAACCGACGAGGTTTCCAACGACTTTGACGCATTTGACTCTGAGAAAATTAAGAGTAACTGCGGATGAGCTTGTAAATTTTGGGACATCCCTCGCAGGAAGATGTCATCGTCTTCATTTCCTGGAAATACGCCGGACCTGTGAGTCTCCACGTCCACGATTGCTGCAGACGTTCGAAGGAATTGCTGCGGAGATTTCTGGTTCGACTCGAAGTGAATTGGTGAATTGATTAAGACATGAAATCATCCGAAGATCCCAACCACTTCGTTTAAAAGTTTAGTTGATTTCCAGTTTTTGTGAGTTTTGTAGATT
>JAQGBV010000938.1:0-19810 GCA_034698685.1 Isotomurus pseudopalustris
ATATACGCACACACAAATATAAAATTGGCAAATTCTGCTAATAGACCACACGGGAAAGTAATATACGCACACACAAATATAAAATTGGCAAATTCTGCTAATAGGCCACACGGGAAAGTAATATACGCACACACAAAAATTAAATTGTTGTAAGACAAAACTGTAGTACCATTTTAGTATATTAATATGTTTAATTTATTTGCATCAGGTCGACAGATATTTAATTTAGTTAAGATTAAAGGTTAACTTAGTTAGTAATAATTATTAGTTAATTAGTTATAATAATTTTGTGGCTAATTTGTCTTATTTTCGAGGACTGATCAATAAAAATAAATTGAATTTATTGAAAATGATTTGCTCAGTGTCTTGATTTATTGTTCACTTCCAACTTCCCATAAGCGAATGCACTACAGTGATTATAGATATTAATAAGATTCGTCGTTGATTTATTCGTGAATTACTTAATCAATTCTTCATCATTTTGTGGGACTCGTGGTCAGGAAGCAGGTAAAAGTACGAAGGGCTTGTTGGGCATTGGAGTTTGTGCATGCCAATCTGTAAATAGCTGACATTCGTGGGATCAATTAATCGTAACTTTTATTGCAGCAAAGGATCGGTCTTATAACATTTAATTTGAATGGGTTGCTTCACAGTGTGTAACACACCTTTTGTGTTACAAAGTTACAATTGTGGAAGACATAGAGTAGAAGGACTGGTAGATTGTGCTCTCCTTTTGAAAACTCATTGTCATCCTTAATCCTAAGATTGAAAAATTTAGAGAAATTGGGTTTAGTTGTCTTTTCGTTTTCTACTTGAAATCATTCGAGTAAATTCGGTCAGTAAGCAGTTGCTTCATTTCCTTCTAAAATCAACTGTTCACCGTAAAATCTATCAGTCTAAGCTCTCCGACCTTGACGGAACGTGAAACAAAGCTGGCGTGTGAACAATCTTCACGTTTAAAGGTTTGTGTACTTACAACTACTTCCTTGTTCCGTCATCCATTAATAATTTCGCCTGAACATCAGAAGTATAATAATATTAGTTTTGCTGATCATTTGGTTCTCGATTCAATTTGTCGTAGAAAGAGTTCCGTTCGCCAGGCAGGAAATCAATATTAATTGGTGTTCTCAACGAGTAGAAGCAGCTTTACGAGACTACAAGTAAGGGGACATTATTTATTTTAAAGAGATGTGTGTGGTGTGTGGTGCAACAAATAGCGTTACTCTTATTGTATTTTTATTTGATTGTTTTGACAGTAACTAGAAGCCTTTAAGATGGTGTGTGTGCCGTGCATCGTTATTCCATTTTTCCTGTTCATTTGGCATAAATTCCTTCAGCCGATTTTCCTTCGGTTTTGGAATCCCTGGGGTCAGCCAGTTGAAGGTGCTGCGGACGGCGCTCCTGCTGCAGATGACACCAGCGCAGCACCGAAGAAGACTTGCCCTGTTGCTAATCTTGTTGGAGGACCTTCTACTAGCAATCAGACTGTGACAGCGAGTGGGGATGTTCCCAAAGATCATCCTAAAATTGATTAATCCTGAAGTGCTAATTAGTGGTAAAATTCTTTGGTTGAGTCACTATTAATCTCGCTGATAATGTAGAATGTAATTTAGCCTGGGAATAACACTGTAATCTTCATTTCACAATATTTAGGGTGATTATTCTTCATTCCAAAATATATATATATTCTTCATTCTTGATCCTTCTTACTTCTTTACAATCCCGTGGTAAATCATATTATTATTAAGACTAGAATACGAAGTGCGCGTCGATGCCGCATTTTATAAAAATGATTGTCGAATTAAGTTTTGCACTATGAAACTGTTTTGTGGAAATTGTGTGTAGGATATAAAATAAATATCGCAAGACAATTAATTAACCAACAACGAATTTTATTTCATCTTCATCTACGAATTATTCATTATAATTAATCTGTGTAGAAAAATACTTTAACAGTTTGCGTTTAGTAGTTCTGACACCCATCATAGTATAACAGACAGTAGCAAGGATTACCTTGCTAATCAATACAGCATAAGAAAAGAAGACGTAGTAGTTAATTATACCTAAGAAATGTAAGGTAAAATTACAAAACGAATGATTTCATACATTTAACAGGCCATACAATATCAAAAATTAAACTATCAATATCTTCAAGATACAAAACAGTTGATTACAAAAGCATCATTCACAGAAGATACTCAAGTTTGTCTGTCATCATCATTCATGTTCAAATATTATCGTGTGCAACCTAAGACTTCACACTTCACTACGTCAGTAAATATAAATTAGTTCACGTTCCTCAGTTCCACATCGAATACGAGAGTAGAATTAGGAGGAATGTCAGGAGGAGCTCCACGCTTCCCATAACTGCAAGATGAAAACAAAAAATTATAATTTAATTATTATTGAGATTCACAGCACCACATCCCATGTAAACGTAATTGGCGACATACGCTAAATTAGCTGGTATAGTTAGCCGTCTCTTGCCCCCGACTTTCATTCCGTCCACTCCTAAATCCCATCCTTTGATAACTTCTCCCTTTCCCAATCGAAATTTGAAACCAGGGCCACTCTCTGATGCATCGAACTTCTTATTGTTCGACTTCAGTCGTCCACAGTAGTAGACAGTGACCTGCAATGTAATAGACGACGATTATAACTTAAATTCAAAATCCTAAAAATCCCCAAAACATTAAAGTTTTACCATTTTTCCTGGCTTTGCGGGAGCGCCTGATCCCATTTTAACATCTTGACACATAACTCCACCCTTGGAGTAGAACTTCATCGGAGTGTGGCCAGCGGACGACGGAAGTTTCGCCTTCAATTGTTTATTTTCTGGGGTCTTCGGTGCAGCTGCAGGTTCGCTTTTACGAGCTCCTTGAACTTGATTCTGTTTGGCTTGATTGGGCGATTGTTGGTTAACTTTCTTGGGGGAGTTTTTCTGTTGTTCTGCTTGTTTGTTATTTCCTTTAATTTGAGGCTGAGGCTTCGACGTTTCAATTTCCATTTCTTCTTCATCACTGTCACTATCATCCTCGTCTTCCTCATCATCATCATCATCATCGTCGTCGTCGTCATCATCATCATCGTCCCCCTGAAGAACTCCATCTTCGTCATCGTCATCGTCGTCGGACGAAGCTGCCTCATCGATTAATGACTGCACTATGAACGAAAAAGTATTTCGCGTTTATAAATAAACTTCAGTGAGCTAAGCTGGATAAAAAATTAATTAATTAACTTACAACTCTTTTTCTTTCCCTGAAGAATAACTTGAACATCATCATCGCTTGCTGTTCCATTCACAAGAGCCGGTTTCTTCGACCCAATCCCATCGTCCTCTGATTCATCATTTTCATCTCCCAACCCCAAGTCATCATCGTCGTTGTCATCATCATCATCTTCTTCGGAAGTCGAAGCCTCTTTCTGAGCTTCTGGACTCTCCTTGATTGACACTCGTTTCTTCGCTTTATCCGCAGATTTAGGTTCCGTCACTAGAATAGATTGCTGCTGTCCCTTGAAAGGAACGCTTACTAGAGCACCCATATCTAGGAGGCTGTAGCCTGTCAAATGCAGCTTTGCTCCTGTAGGCCCTCCTTCCATGTAAAACGTAATAGTTTCTCCCTTCCCGAACTTTATCTTTACTGGAAGCTGACATGATTTTGGAGTAAAAACTCCCAGGAGGAAGTCCTGCTGGTCTCGTACTAAATACAGCTTAATCACTTTATCTGCAAAGAATTCCATGGTCAGTGTTACAATTAAATATATCTTAAAATATTTTAAAACACCTAAAACTACTTTACCTAAGGCATCCTTGACCGAAACTCCCTTCATATCGAGTACAGCCATTGTCACACAAAAACTCGAGCTGACTTTCTGCGTGTACCGCTTCCCATTGTCCATAACAAGTCCTAAATTACATCAAAATCGAAACGGACATTAGATTACTTTTACATATTTCAAATTATTTACACACTACTGACACTACTGTTAAAACAACCTCAAAACTTACCCCAAAACTTAGTCATTTTAGTGGCTGTCAACTATCACTGTCGACTAAAAGATACAAATATTATTGATTCTCCTTGGTCGCTGGTCCTCCTCGAATCAAAAACCGCTGCTACCGAAAGGTCTTCACAATTCTGTCGCTGTCAAAGTATAAAATGTCGCCAAACCTGTAACGGGTAAAATGTCGAAAAATACAGTAGAAACGTGTTGGTGTTGGGGAAGGGAAACAAGTGCAGAATGCCGCATGAAAGAAGCACATTGATTTATGAAGAGGAGGGAAGACGGCAGATGCGCCTAGTGGCCGACAGGCTTCTCCACTCGCCTCTCCGCCGTCCCACTTTCACCTTTCTCCCTTCTTCGTCCGTCTCAAATTTCTTGGAAACATTCATCCCCAGTCTTCTGTCTGGTCCTCTAGTAAAAAGCAATTAAGAAATCCAACCTTTTATCCAACTGTCTCTGATGAAATGGATTTTTTTGATAAACTAGTGTAATAG
Organism: Isotomurus pseudopalustris; assembly: GCA_034698685.1. Classification (NCBI taxonomy): domain Eukaryota; kingdom Metazoa; phylum Arthropoda; class Collembola; order Entomobryomorpha; family Isotomidae; genus Isotomurus; species Isotomurus pseudopalustris. Next base: position 4,500 of record JAQGBV010000938.1, read on the forward strand.
AGCTAAATCTAAAGAGAGGAGTTGTAGTCATAAATGTGTGTATTTGAATTTTATGGGAATGAAGTAAAAATTGTAGAGATGAAGGGAAATGATAGAGAAACACACGTTTCTCTTAGAGGAAGCTTAAGACAAGGGTGGAATATGGGTTGCTGTCTTTGGAGTCAATTGTGAGTTTATTTATTATAGTAATATTTTCCAATGAATGGTTCCAGGATACAGTTGGGGTTGGTCTGATCTTTGACCTCGATCTTCATCCATCCATCTCTGAGGAAAAGTGGTGGTAGAGACTCCTTCCTTGTTTAAGACACTTTTCAATTCATCTCATTCAATTGAATTCCTTTTCACCTGGATTACCTAAGGAATCGAATTGAGTCTCTTCTTCTTTGGTTTGGTCTACTCCTCGGGCAAAAGAGAGAGAGAAGACAGACGGACTTGAGGATAAGGAGAATGCACAAGAAACCTTTCAGAATTTACAGGAAGGAATCTACTCTAGAAGTACTAGAACTAAAATGTACCTACTTTTATAGAAGGAGAGAGATTCTACAAATGGCTAAGTGTGGAATCCTTTAGACCCGAAGGAAAGAAATTCTCATTTTATTGTCACCGGAGAGAATAATAGCCCCAGTTGTATAAGAAGCACTTAATCTCAGTATGAAATATGAAAGAGACTATTTCGTCCTAGTAAGAGAACTAATGCTCCAAGAAGCAAACGGCAGATCGGTCTTTTAACTAATGGTGTCCTCATGATGAATAGCCAGGGTTAAGATAAGAAATGACTTCCTTGTGTTCCTCCTTGCAGTTCTCTCCTTTAATACTACCGGCTACCTTCAACCTAAACTATCTTCTGTACATTAAGCATTAGGTTTAACACACACACACACATGGATTCGCAAAGGAACTGGACTACCCAGGAGATGATACATTAATTCCAGCAACGGAACTACTAGGAGATTTCTCAGCTCTTGCCAAAAATAGTTGGTAGTGTCAACACCTAATAGAGTACATTTTAACGAGCTCCACCTAATTACTTTCCCCATGTTGTTCTTACTCATTAATCTGTTTGATTTCTTTTCACTCCTTCAATAAAATTGTGTTCGATGGCTGTGTTTCCCCTTCAATTTGCCTGTGGGAAGGCCCAAGGATGAGAGTGCGAGTTCATCTAAAAATTTGTAAAACATACACTTAAAACGAGATGGGTCAGTAATTTAATACCGGACACAAATGCATTTTCCTTTCCTTCCTGTCGTTTCCTTTGAGATTCTTTGCGTCGTGAAACATGAGAAATGGTTTAAATATTCATGGGAAGAATTAAGGAAAATGACGATCTTGATGGATGGTTGGTGCTTTCTTCCTGTCAGATTTCTGGTCATGTGATGGAGTGTAGGGGGCTGCCCTAACTAAAAGTACACACTCAGCTTTCTCTCCATTTCTTTATCATCACAACTTTTTTGTACGTAAATGATGAGAGCTTAGAGGAGAAAAGTGGTTGGATCAGGTGCACCATCTTGATCTCACTTATCATACTCACTACCAATAGTACTGGAAGTATTTCGAAGGTAATTGCACCTGAGCATTCCAATTTGATGTATGATTTCTGGAAAGATCCGAGATGTGAATTATACATCACTTGATACTTTGTGAGAAGCTTCTATGTTACCACTTCACGTCTACATTTCATCTCGTATCTGAGATTTAATCTTGTCCACCTTCTCAAGATTCATTACTTTCATGTTCATGTTCATTACTTTATTATACAGGTATTATACTATACACCACCTCTTCACATAACATATATTCGAAATTTGCGTATTACTTTATTGAAAAAGTAAGATCAAACTGATTCAATTCCTGAAAGACTACTGTTTTCGGTAGAGTAAATTGAAAACTTTATGTACTTTTTCAATACGCTCATAAATATTATACCCTGTTCTTAGCAATAGTTTGATAACTTTTACAAAGTATTACAACTGATGTCGAAATGACACGTAAAATTATCTTATTGCATCTTCCTAGGTTAGGTTGTCACAAAATTCAATCTCCGGTAGGTTTTTCTTCAATATCAGTCCAGTACTCGTCCTTCCTGCTAAATTATGAACTATTAACTATACAGTGCAATACCGAGTTTTTTTCGAAAAAACGCTATGGCTTTATCAAATAACTTCTGCCATGCACTTTGTGTACCATGTACCTACACTACATAATAGTTAACTTATTTTAGATTTAAGCCCCCAGTGCAAAAGTCGCATCCACTACCTTTAAAATATAAATCAGCAACATGAAGAATGGAGTACAAAATGCAGAGTGTGCTTCGTTCGTTAGTTCTCCTGGTGGGACATAAAGTGGATGTGTAGAGGATTCCCATTCCTGCAGAATAAAAAGGGGAGCATAGTGGCAGCTGTCAAGAACACACTTGTCCTCCCAGCTTCAATATAATCAGGAACTCTCTTATTCTTACCTAAGCTGTAGCCAGTTACATTAAAAATTCCTTCAGGATCTGAGTTTTCCTAAACCGCTAAATGTTTCTCCCACAAAGAAGTACTTTCACTAAACTTGTAGCAACCAGTCACCCAAGTCTGCTAACATCCAAGTTCTTCCGTGGAATGAGGACATTCATTTCTGTCTCTAGGAGAAAGCCACGGACCACCACCACCTTGCGCCTTAAGAACTTCTATTACTGTGGAACACAGCAAGGGATGATGACGACGACAACAAACCTTCTGCTTTGTCAACTTCTTCGTTGGTGGTTTCGAAACTTATTTCCTTCACCGCTTGTTTTTACAGTCTTCTTCCTTGAAAAACTCATGCTGTCCTTCTTCCTGTCTCTACTCAATAGGATGACATATATGAACGACTTCTGTGACATCATCCACCTTGTCCTGTCAACTGGTTGATTACTACAACCGCGAGCACAGATTGGATTTTCTTAGTTTACAAAGGGTCTGTCTGAGATCGAATTTTACATTGCAATTTGTAAGTAGAGTACAATAAGGGTTATAAATACACACTACGGGTAGGAATAGTATGGAAGCATTGCAAGCAAAAAAGGGAAAACGCGTTTGGCGTTTGGAGAAATTCATTTTTTATTGCAGAAACGTGCACAACTCCTTCGTATTTCATGTATGCTAAATTATGCAAACAGGCCATGTGCACCAGGAAGAAGTATTTTAATAGTAACGCACACTCGGGACCAGATAGGTTCTTTTAATTTATAAATAAAGAGGCATTTACAGATATTAAAATTTTTAATGAATTCCGCAGAAAAGAGAGCACATGAGAATACTCTGAAACTCTGAATCTCGAATAAAGCGACAAAATAAAACGGAGAGAAAGTAAATTAAAAGATGCCTACACACGCGTCTCTCTCTCTCTCTCTCATCTTAGCTGAGGACTGAGGACTGTCACCACTCTAGATTCTAGAAATTCTAGATGTTCATGAAAAGTTCACGTTTAATTTTTTGAGAGAAAAGTTTTAAAATACGCGAGGACATAAGAAGAAGCCTTGAATTTTGAGGGTTTTAATCTTCTTGTTTTCTATTCTGTCACGTTCATCTCTTTCTCTTGAGTTATGCACATTAAACAGTTGGAGAGAGAAGCGGTCTGTATTTATGAGATGATGAATTGTTTAAAGTCCCCATTATTTATTACCAGGAGAGGAGTACGAACAACAAGACAGGTGGAGACAATGATGAGTGACTGATTCCACAACACTTATGTCTACCTTTAAAACGTGTCAAGGCTTCAACAACACAGTAAGTAATGTTGAATGTAAACCAGGCTCGTTCGTTGCATAAAATCAAATCCACCGAGAATTAAAAGGGAAGTGATCGGCAAGGCTATGCTACTTTCGCAGTGTAATCAACTAAAGTAGGTAAGCCCTCTCGAAATTCTTAAGCAACCACAATAATTACTATTCGGTGTCTTGTCAAAAGTACAAGTAAATGTATGTTGGTGGAATCTTACGTAACACGACACATTTACATAATGAAAGGAAAGCACACGAGGCAAGTAGTAAATATTATCTTGGCGAAGAGTTGTCTCTAGTTTTCCAGCATACTAATTTGAGATTTGCAGTTGACAAAAGGCAGTTGGAGGATCACACAAGTGTCTCCTTAAATGATGATGAGTTGGGTTGAGGAATAAAATATGAGTGAAAGCACCGCTGCCAGAGTCAAGTGTCACCAATCTTGGCTTCAAATAGGTCCCACTTTGTCTGAAGAGCAGCCCAAGCTTCTGCAGAGAGAGGCTCGCTTCATTTTGCCAACGATACACCTAAGCCACCAGAGAAAATAGAACGAAGGGAGGATTTAGTGGAGAGAGAACCTTAAGACACCAAAGTGTCAAAATCTTTGCTTTGGTATTCTTTCCCACCTTTGGGAAAGATCTTTTATAAAAATACCAGAAGAAAGACATGATGAAGACTTCTTGTGGCTCAGAATAAAAGGAACGCCGAGGTTGGCCCTGTCAGCGACCCAGCAGGTAGCCCATTTTGCAAATCGTGATAAATGACTTCTTGGGGATGAAAAAAATACGTCAAATCTTTATGAATTCTACGTGTCGTCTTTACTCATACTCTTCCATTTTATTCGACCAAGCGTGAAGTTTCACTCCGAGTGTAGGCTCCCGTGTGATAGACGATATTCCGTGTGAAATGTGAAGTAGACTTCACCACAACTCATCTCAGTTGTGTGTTGTCCTACTACTCCACTTACAGCCCATACGCATCTTGTTGCTTTCACCACAAAAGCGAAGAATCATCTTTCATCCACTTGATGTGTTTGCTTTCTCAAATTGGAATTTTCCATTGTCTGCTGATGAGTGCGAAAGGTACGAGTGATGAGCTTTTCCGTCGTGCATATTTCACTTTGTTGGCTCCAACCAATCGTTTTAATACACAACTCAACTCTACAGTGTATGTATACTTTATACCATATCTGCACTCGTACAAAATCTATTTCAAGAAGAGGTAAGTGCCTCTCTCATGTGAGGAAGCACTGTAGCTTATTCAATTTACGATGCTTACGCAACCACTGCAAAAATCCTTTGCGACGAGACTTGGTACGATTTATATTTTACATGGAAAAGGGTTCGTCAAAATGGAAACATTTTTGTTGGTCTAATAAATGTGGAGGATGAAGTGCAAGTTTCTTCTTGGGGTGAAGTCAAACAGAATCGGAGATGAAGAAAGAGTGAGCTTTTATTTGTAGACCCCTTCTTGCGTTTTTTGTCTTCATATATACAGTTGACAGTTAGCTTAAGAAAGATCAAAGAAAATCTCCACCTTTTAAATATAAAGCTGTGTGGGGTTAGCTGAGTAAAATACTCTCCTTTATGTGATGAGCATAAATAAATTAATCCTATCTTGCCAAGCTCTTCTTGCAGACAAGAAACACATTTCTGTCTTGAATGAACAAATGTTCCTTTTAAAGTTGTCTTGAGACGCTCAATCTCAGTCGCCCTTTTTCTAATCTCTGTGCATCATCAGGCAGTTTGAACTTTGAAGGTAACTCCATTTGAGATAAATCCAACAAATACATTAAAAGTTCTGCAAATAGCAATAATTAAAAGCATATGCTGACCATGGGATTTCACGAAGTAGTATTAATGGGAAACAGTTGGTTGAGGTACAACTTCCTCTCACATCTCGTCTAACTGGAAATAGGAATTGTTTGATGAGAATTGGGCCAAGTGTTCTCTAAGGATGAAATGAGACTTGAAGGGTAATAATCTGATTGAGGAGGAGTCACTTTCTCCGAAGGAGCAGAAGTCACTTTCATTACACAACTGTGTATCTTCAACTATCTTCTTTCTCCCCTTACCCTTCTTCCAAATAGTTGGGTAAAAGTATAATCTTTATTCGAGGAAGGTCTCGAGGCCCATTTATAATATTTGCTGAAGACGAAACCAGCAGTGAAAATAATCCGGATTTAATAATACCCATTAGTATAATGAACAAAGTTAACTTTAATCCTTTAATTATAGCCAAAGGAAGTTTAATGTTGCGTTCTTCCAACACTAACACTACCAAACTGCTGCCCCTTTTAGATAAGAATCGAGTGTATTTGAGAGCAAAGGAAATGGGAGACTCTCTTTTACACGGATACCTACTCTCGTAACATTGATGAAGGAATGAAGGATCATCGCACATTCAACATTAGAAACATTCCATTGAGATTTCACGGAAAGAAGAAAGTGCCTATATACACAATATTTTACATTCTACAGCTACCGTTTCTCTCTCATTATCAAGTCAAAGCTAATCTAAATGAACCCACTTAACGATGAACACCAACCTGCCTCAATAAAAGTCCTGCGTAATCATTAAACACTTGGTTCCTTCATGGAAGGTAAGTTGATGCAGCTAATGTTATTCCAGCCTTGCTAAGTATGTCGAGGGTATCAAGCTAACACTTTCTCTTTCACAGTGTATTTCCGTTGTTCTCTACATTTTACGAAGCAGGAGAGACGCACAAAATCCAATACAAGTTAAAAACCACGCTTTCTGCTGCGAACTTTAAATGAAATTCTATAGTTTCCTCTTTTCGTGGATCATTGTGACGTTAATAAAAGAAAGTATGGAATGCGTTAACATTCATCTGTGACTGTGTGCTAGTGCGAGTACCTACTTCAAATAGGAAGCCTATTAATAGTTCAATGGGATATTTCGCCGAGTGCCTCTTGGTTTCGCAGAGAGGCAGTAGGAATTCCGCATGAACAATGCGTCATATTCAACGCACACCATTGAATTGTGATCATCATCGATGAATGAGCACATACATTTTAATCTCCATTGCAGTAGAGATTGAGTCTCTTTCATGTCTTTTTTATTGTCTTGCAACAATCAGGATCATGAAGACTCACGAATGTTTTGAAGTGTACCAATACATACGCTAATAAAGTAATATCGTGTTCTTCTTGGTCTGTGAGTTTGAGATATTACGGACACTCCGCTCCTATTTCATAGAAAAGTCAAAGAAGCATGAAGACTTCCAAATCCGTTATGATTACTTTCTCCGTCTTCCCTCCTCTCCGTATTAATACTTTCCTCATAGACACTCGACTATTTTAGCTCGCTGGACGCTTTGACTTTGCCTTAAGAAGGATAATGAAATAACTTGTGTGTGTATTGCCGTCGGGAAATGTGTCATTTTCACTTAGAAGGAGCGAGTTTCATTTCAATGACCAGAACAAATGCAGACTGACTCACTTAGGAGTAATTTATTAAGAAAAAGGGGTCGACAGGGCTGGAGCCAAAAGCCAAGCAAAGTTGTGTGTGTGTTCCTGAGATGAAAAAGTCCAACTTCCTCAGACTTTTCTTTCCTCTTCTCAGAATCTTTTGATACGGCCGTATCAAACACAACAAAACATCGAGAGAGATATATATATCGTTATTCCATAATGCACACAACAATCTCCAACTAATTGCTAAGGGAAGACGGAGAGAGTGGATGGGAAGAAAAAACAGGAGGAAACGAAGGAAAAAGCAACGATGGATGGACGAGAAATCTTACGGAGAAACTTTACTTTCCCTCACCTACTTTCACCACTTGGTACACTACGAAAGTCATACATCATCGAGACTGGGCTCGTTCATTTCGTCCGGCCATAAAAAACTACGCGTTGTACAGAGGAAGGAGAGAAATGTGCGTTATGTGGCACAAAGAAAGACTTCTCTCGGTGTCTACAAATTAAACACGGCTCGTATTTAAGGAAGCAAATAATGTAAATCTAAATCAAGGAATGTTGTGTGTAAGTAGAGAAGAAGGAAGGAACATGTAGTTTGTAGAGATGTGGTCGAATATCTTTCCCCTTCTTCTCTCCACATACTCTTGGTTCATTGTTTGAGGTACTTATTTCTACGTGGTAGAGAGGAAATTAAGAGAAGTCTCTTCTCTGCCTGGACCTGAAATGTCCAAGACAGATGGGTTGTCCTTTAGGACCCGTAAAATGTGAAATTTACCCATAATTTCAAGTACGATTTGGCCCAAGACGCATTTTATGGAAGGTCGTAAAGGTGACTCCTCTTTGCCAAGAAATTCACTCTCAATTTCCTCCTCGTGATAAGTGAAAGTGTTTGGCCCAAACTCCCTCCTTTGTATTTATTTATTTGAATAAGTCTTTTTCAAATAGGATGAGCACATTCACACGACGAAGGAAGATGAAGATAAGGAAATCCGAAGGAGCCAACTTCCTAAAGTTCCTTGGACTTTAGCCTTTATACCCAATCGTCTTGAACTTTAGGAGAGTTGAGACGTTGAGAGTTTAGTAAAATCCTAGAATACATGCATATTACCGTTTGGGATAAACACACACGAACGACGAGATTAAAAAGGTGCAGACAGTTATTATTCTACAAGTTTAGGCGACAGCGAAAGGGAAATGCGTTTTAGTAGGCTGGCTCAGAGCTCATCCCCATTCCCAAATGTACGATCCTTTAGGGTTTTCCATTCTGGCTGTCTCAAGTTTGAAATATTGGGATGGTACTTTTTCTAATGTGATTTTTTGTTTTTTATTCTCTCGCATGTGTGCACTTCAGAAAAGCTGCACGTGGCAAATGAGAGAAGCAATTCAGTGCTGAATGTGTGGGAGTTCTAGGAAATAATATTACGAGATGAAAGGATGAGAGAAGGACGGAATGCAGTGTGCAATTATGTCGAGATTGTATGTGCATTTAGTGGAAACAAACGGATTTCATAAATCATAGCGAGAAGTACAAATCGTCGCAACAGAAGGCAAGCTAGAAAACATTTTTACTGAATCAACGTGGAGTCTTCAAAACGGTGTGTGATGAACAGACTCCTTTACGATGTGTGTGATGATTAAATGCGATTCGTGTGTGTCATTAATGTTCTATGCTCATCCTTGTTGTGCTCCTGTCCTCGACAAATGATAAAGCAAAATCTTTTACACTTTCACGGATTCGGGGTTTAGTTTATTGCATTGGCTCAAACATTCAACTATTCAGCTACTTGATACTCTGTGGTCTTCTTCAGGAGCAAATATTACTATATGCAAGTTAGAAATTAAAATAAGATACATCATGACACAATTATTCATCCAGATTTTATCTTTTATTGTATCAGAAGTATTTTAATGATGACGCTCCGCAAGAAACATTGACATTTGGAAAAGCAAAATTTGTAAAAAAAATTGAATACATTGCACACAATTTTTACTGATTAGTGAGATGCACCGGATGCACCAGACAATACAATCGTGACTTCCTCACGAAGCCCAAATATGACAGGTTTAATATCCAGCTAGTGCATACTTATTTATTTTTCTTACAACAATGTAAAGTTTGCGGACCAAGCATAAGTTCGGGCCTGACCCATTTGTCGAACTCCTCCTCTTTCAAATATTCCAGTTTGAGTGCCGCTTGTTTAAGAGTTGTTCCTTCCATACGAGCCGTTTTTGCAATTTGAGCTGCTTTATCACAGCCGATGTGTGGAATCAAAGCAGTAACTAACGTAAGTGATTCATGAAGTAGTTTGCTGATTTTGTCTTCGTTTGCAACAATTCCATCCACGCACTTAGTTGTGAAAGCTTTACAACTGTCACCAATAAGTTGAATGGACCTTAGAACATTAGCGACCATCATCGGCTTAAAGACGTTAAGTTCAAAATGTCCATTGCTTCCTCCGACAGTACATGCAAGATGATTCCCCATAACTTGGGCAGCTACCATTGTGATTGCTTCACACTGAGTGGGATTGATTTTTCCAGGCATAATTGAAGAGCCTGGTTCATTTTCTGGAAGTGAGAGTTCTCCAAGACCGCATCGAGGTCCAGACGCCAAAAATCGGATGTCGTTAGCAATTTTCATGAGAGAACACGCCAAAACGTTCACGGCTCCAGAAACTTCAACGACAGCATCATGACAAGCTAACCCTTCAAATTTGTTAGGTGCAGTGACGAAAGGTAAACCTGTGAGATGAGCGATTTGATCCGCAATCTTCTTATCGAATCCTTTTGGCGTATTAAGGCCTGTCCCAACAGCAGTTCCTCCAGCGGCTAACATGTAAATTCGTGGAAGCGCATCTTTTACTCTGTCGATTCCAAAAGCTATTTGTTGCACATATCCACTGAACTCCTGTCCAAGTGTTAAAGGAGATGAGTCCTGAGTGCTAGTTCTTCCAATTTTAATTATTTTCTCAAACTCTGTAGATTTTTTCTGTAAAGCTTCATAAAGCATTTCCAAGGCCGGAAGAAGAGTTTGATTGATTTCAACAGCAATGCTAATATGCATTGCAGTCGGGAACGTATCATTTGACGATTGGCCCCTGTTAACATGGTCGTTAGGATGGACAGGGTCCTTGGATCCCAGTTTTCCACCCAACAGCTGAATTGCTCGATTAGAAATAACTTCATTGGCATTCATATTCGTTTGTGTTCCAGAACCCGTTTGCCAAATAACAAGAGGAAAATGCTGATCGTAAAGTTCGCCACTGATTACCTCATCTGCTGCCTGGCAAATAGCATCTGCAACTTTAGGATTGAGTCCGTATTCTTTATTTACGATAGCTGCGGCTTTCTTGAGGGTACCCATTGCTTTAATTACAGCTAACGGCATTCTTTCTTGAGGTCCTCCGACAGGAAAATTCAAAACAGATCTGAGCGTTTGAGCTCCATACAGTTTGTCTGCGGGTACTTCAAGCTCCCCAAAAGTGTCAGCTTCTAATCTGAACTCCGACATGTTGCAGGTTGCAGTTATTGTCGGTAGAAGTATGTTTGGCAGTGGGTATTAATTCAGACGTTAAATGATTGTTCTGGATTGACAGAGCATCAGGTATTGACTTCGGGTTAGACCAAGGCTAGACGCTTTAAGCGAGCAAGCAAGCGTCTAAAAACCTGGGGGTCGCCGAAGAAACTCTGGACAAGATCTGCTGCCCCAGGAGACCACTGCTCGACCACAAAGCTGGAATGCTCGTCTTGATTCTTTACTAAAACTCGAGATTACTATACCACCATTAACTCCATGATAGCCAATTTTGGTTGGGTCGACCGGGTTTATCTGTCTAAATTCCGGATAGTTAATTACGACGGAGTAGATTTAAGATTGAGATATTTATGATGAAGTAGGTTTGACCTCCGCTTCCGGACTCAATTTCAGCTCCCTAATTAAATACTAAAGCAAATGAAACATTAACTTCAAATGCAAATAGAATGATCGTGAGAATGTAATTCTCAACTCAAGCTTTTGTGTTGATCATGTGGACATCTCTGCACAACCTAAGACATATCTATGTGTCTAAGGAGTTAAATGAAACATACAGATTATATAAGTTGGGTACAAAACATACGCGTCTAAATTAATATGCTCGGTGCTCAGTACTTTGAGTACTTTGGTTTCCTTTCCGCTGCACTTTTTATTGCAATTCTGGAAGCTCTGAATAAAAACTGTTGTTTCTATCTTATGAATCAAAGATCATTGAAGACATTCTTTTGCAGTCACGGAAGGCTTGAGTACCAGCAGTGCGACACTTTTAACGACTCGATTAAGATGATACCATGATGAATATGATTTAATCTTGGTTCTTCATTTTTATGCGCTGAACAGAAGGTGGACATAAAAGACTAGTTGTTCTGAATGATCTACACTCACTCACGTCTTCGAAAGAAGGATGAGAGTCTGTCCGTAGTCTGTGTGTAGTATGGGCCAACGGAAACGAGTTTTGGAGAAGGTTGGACCAGTTGGACGGCTCCCTGGAAAGGAAAGTGGAAACCACAAGACAAGACAGCCAAAGGCTGAGACATACCATCTGCATCTGGTTGAAGGAGAGACTAGAAATCTCGTCAAGTGACACAAATGTCTCCATTAATCAGGATTCAATGAAGAAACTTAGAACGGGAAAGCAGATGGGTTTAATTGTAATTACACTTCTTTTTGGCTAAAGAAATCCCTCTTAAATGATATTGGATTTGGCTGCTTCCTCTTCCCCTCATTAAATACTTCAGCTCACCACAACCACAAGCTTCTGCATTATAGAAAAGCATTAGGATGAACCCTATGGCTGGAGATTTTGCAGAATGTGGCGAGAAATTACGAAGAAATTCACATTTTGTACTTCTCTTTCCCAACAGCCTACGTTTCGAGCAGAGACGAAGAAGATGGGAGATGGGTCCCAGATTCTCCTAATATTGAAAGAAAACCATCAAATTTAACGAGATTTACTCAACTGATTTCTCTGTCCAAACTATATCAGATTATCATAATTACTCGGTCAATTTTACAGCACACCGTCAAGCAGAAGTAGGAATTAGGAATTGCTGGGAAGGGTGTTATTAAGTTGAGCAGAAACGGAGAATGAAAGGAGATCGCAGCTTTGCTTTGGAATGGTGATGGTAATAATTAGTCCACAAACAAAAGCACAAAATTATGGAACTTCGTTTTAGTAAACCAGTAAACTAGGAGGCTGCGAGTGTCGGTGAAAGCAGGAAACGTAAAAAATAATCTAATCCAACTCTCTCTCTCTCTCAGCTGAACTAAAGCCTTGTATTAATTTCACCTTAATGCCCCTTTTAGCGAAGAACTAGGGTGAGTACATACGAACTCTACTCTAATAACGTCTATTTTCTAAAGATCCTCATCATCATCAGTGTAATCAAAAGAACATGACTAGCTTGTTCCTCTTTGCAATCACTGTGGAATTATTCTATTCTGATGACTCTCATAATGGCTGCTGAAGCATCTCACGAGAAGTTCGCAGATTGTGTGAGCTTCTCTTTACGACTTTCTCCGTCCATCTAAATTCAAACACACATACGGAGGGCTTAATGCTGAATGTGGTTTGTTTGTGTCTGTGTTCTTTAAGTAGGTTTGTGTGTTCAACTAGTCTCTCTTAGCCTCAGTTAATGTGGGTGACTATATAGGGATAAATGGACTCCTTACAACACACAGTTTCGTACACTAACAGTAATAATAATCAGTGTCTACTGGATGAAATCGCTGGATGTCAGACGGGCTTGGTCTAAATGGTTTTAGATGGGGTTTAACGGATGGAGATGTGTACGGTTAAAACCCCTTGGGACTCGTTTGTTGTATTGGATCTTCCGAGAAGGAACTTAGACCAAGTGATACTTTCTCTTCGTATAGATCCTTCTCGCCAACTTTTGTCTTAGACTCTGAGCCAAGAAAGCTCTCAGGGTTTGGTGTTAAATTCAATACAAGGCGATTAAGGAATTAATGGGAATTTCATTTTAGTATCATTAAAGGATACATTGAAGGGCGTGAGAGGGATCACAGGAGGAATTGTTATTAAATCAGCTTACTATGAAATTCAGATGGGAAAGTACTCACATACATGACTCAAGGAAATTGGATGAAACTTGTGTTCAAGGACACACAAAAGAGATAAGTTTGTATAATGTATTAATGTGCGAATAATGGAAGTGATGGGAATATAATACTTAGAGAAATCGATTAATTTAATTGCCTTATAGATTTTAGCAGCAGATAGTCAGCTTGAATAATTTAAGTTATACGATAATCGAAACCTTGTCCACCCAGCACACCCAGCATACATTTTTAATGCGTTTTACTGTACAACCAGTCTCCGGTCTGATTTAACTAGGTAGCTTAAGGCTAAAAATGTTACTACTACAATTTTCGAACCTTCCTATATAGGAATCTGGATCCCTAGAGGAAAAACGCAATCTGAAAATTTCCTTTCTACCAGAGATGAGCAGATGAATAAAAATGACCGAGTATGCCCAAAAAATCGTAAACAAAATCACATGCCACCCCATGGAGAAATATCACTGGAGTCTTGAGACTGCTAATGTTGACCTAGCATGTTACAGGGTAATGAAGAAAAGGGCAATAGGTCAGAGAAACTCGTTGAGTTCATCGGTAAAGAATGGCCAATCATTCGTCTTGGTTTACAGATAAGGTTGGGTAGATGGGTGAGGGTAATTGAGTCATTTAGTTAGCAAAATGGAAGGGAATGCAATCTGAAGGTCTGAGGAAGTGGAAACAGTGGAATCCATTTGGCTGTCTTAGGTAAACTTCACGCAGATGAGAATACACGAGCTGATGCTCCGAAGAGATTTTCACATGTAGCATTTGTTGAGTTCTTCAAGTTGTCTTTCGTAGGAGAAAGTTTTGTTAAAGAATCTCGTTAACTTTGACATTAAATGGGACTTGGATATTAATACCAACTTACTTTCCCTTCATTTTTCTTTGGGATAATCAGTCCGGAAACCTTTTCTACTTCACTAAACTTCTCTTTCAGACAATTCTCTTTCTCAGACTCTGATGCGATCTGATCGAAATGGAGAGTTTCTTCGGAGAAACTGCTCCGCATTATTTATCTCAACATTCTCAACTACTTTTCATTTTGCTAAGTCGGAATTCATTGTGAGCACAGAGATATTTGTTCATCAAGTCACTTCTCTACATTTTAACACAATATCAGAGCTGTCTTTTTGCACAAACTTCTGGCACGCCAAATGAACGCGTTGTTCTGTCAATTTTATCAGTTTAAAATACAATCGTAAGATCGTACCCTATATTGTCTATACTTTTAGTTTCTAGCTTCTAGTCAAGTGAGTGATACTTCTACAATAATATTGCTAAGAGCAGAGACGTCGTTTTGTGGTAAGTTGATTACAATTTACAATACACACTTAACAGTGTCTGTACAGGATTGGAAACTTCTCTTTGTGTATATACTTTTAAGCCACGGCAGCATCAACAAAAGAGAAAGTCAGAAGTAAGAAATTGCACCACCCAGCCTTCTAATAAGACGAACCAACTAAAGAGTTAGAAAAATAAAGAGAGAGTAAACTTTGTCGAAGTTTTTAGTGCTTCCATTGTGCGGTAAGGTTGGTCTTTCTCCTCCGGCCTTCATTTGACACAGGAGAAGTTCAAAAGTTGACTGTTGATTCGTCTCCAGACATGGTTCTACTTAAACTCCTCATATTGCAACATACTGCCCTAATAAAACAAACGAAACAGAACATTGCGAGGAGCGGAAACAAGTTGAAGAAAGTCTCAGGAATAGAATAGGGTTAATCTTAAGATAACACAGTTTGGTCCTTGAACAAATATGAAGTTTGTTCTGTCTCTGGTGAAGCTTTATTTCATCTGAATTCCAAGTGGGTTTCGGAATAAAGAAGGATATGTTGTAGTGGTAGTGATGGTAGTTCATTCGGTGAACTACTGGGACAAGTTTACTTTCGACTGGCTTCGTCTTACGATTTTGGCAAGTCACAAGTGGAACGTGAGTCCCCTATCAGTACAAAGTACAAGGTAGGAATGGTAGAAATCCACAAAATTCAGGATGGAGTCTGAGGATACACTTAGTTTTAAT
>JAQGBV010000939.1:0-19792 GCA_034698685.1 Isotomurus pseudopalustris
ATGCGTCGAAAGCGGGACTTGACGTGGAGAAAACATTAGGGATTGTCGGAGGAGGAGCAGCTGGAAGTTGGAGCTTGACGAATTACGGACCGCGCATGCTGAAGAGGAATTTCGACCCTGGATTCTTTGTCGAACATTTCGTGAAGGTGAGTGTCGACGTCGACAAGAGTAAATGAATGAATGATGACGTCATAGTTTGTGTGTGTGTCGCAGGACATGGAGATTGCGTTGGATGAAGCGCGTCGAATGGAGTTGAGTCTGCCTGGACTCGCACTTGCTCACCAACTTTACGTCGCCCTCAAAGCGCAAGGCGACGCGAGGAAAGGAACTCAAGCGCTACTTCTCGCGCTGGAGCGTCTCAACGGCATTCGTAACGAACCGGCAACGTCAACATAACGCCAATTTAACGCCAAATTGTTTCGTGAATAAATCCCAAAATATTGTTTTGCAAATTCAGTGTTAGTTGATTTCATTACCACTAACAAACTTTCCAATTTTAGAAGCACCAGAGATTTGTTTACTCCTCCTCCTCCGCCGCCACTCCCCCCAACACTTACAGTAATATTTATATTTGAATTTATCACTTATATAATTTAAAACTTTGACAGTATAGAGTTTCAGACTTGAGACTTCAGCAACGAAATCGAAACCACTTCTTCTGCCCTCCCTTCAAAGTCCCCTCCAATTCAAATGAACTTGCTCTTCATCAGCAGACTTAATTATCACACGAGATTTATTATAATTCCCTTAATTAAATAGAGAGAACAAGGAAACTTTCAACTGCTCCACTTTAAGCTGTCTCCTTATCTGTTGTCTCCTTTTTGCATGTGACACCACACAAGCAATTCAATTTGTTTTAATTCAATTCGTACTCTAAATTGACCTTATTATAAGTGAAGATTACCTACAATTATTTGTTATGATTAACAAGGCAGCTGTGAGTCAACAATGCTTAAGTGGTTTTAATTTTATAATACAAATCGCACTGCAAAGCTTATGGGTTTTTTTAGAACTTAAAACACAATTGGCTCAATCGATTGTCTGTGAGTATTTTTTCATTCACTCAGCTCCTCGTCCTCCGGAGGAGTCTCGACTCCCCACAGCTCCTCCTCCTCCTCCACAACAAATTTTATTGCTCATTTCCTACTATTTAAAGTATTAGGGACAGATGACTCATTCAGGGTGCAGAATTTGAATGGTAAAAAGATTGAGGAATATTGGGGAATAATTTGCATTGTTATTTATTTCAACCTGATAGTTAGAACTTAACTTAAGTACACAAAAGTGTTTAATTATCTTCTGAATTCTTGTCAACTGAGTTTTGAATTCAGTTTGGGTGCAGAAGTTGAGTTTTTGTTGTTTGTGAGGGACAGCGATCGATTTTTAGAAGGCACGGAATCCATTCCTCCTTGATTCCCTAAGAAGTCAACGGAGAAGCGTCGCCGAGAGTTGAATTCCTCTGTTGATTGGGTGCTGGCTCCACTTGACCTTCTTCTGTCTCGCAGCCACGACCAAATCTGCAAGCAAATATTTTGTAATTATATTTCGAATACTTTCAGTTGTATTCAATATAGTAAAATTTTTAAAACTTACTGATGACGATCCAAGAGCAGTTGCGATATCGTCAGTCACTTCAAAGTCCATGTGATCCATTATGTGTGTGTGCAAAGATTTGTTGAAATATTTGGCGAAGTTGTGAAGGTGTAATGTTGTTCCGATGTGATTATATTAGCAACTGATTGATAACTGTGTAATTGAGGGAGCTTTTTATACGAGACCGATGAGGTGTACGCAATTCACATTTATCACATAGGCAACTCAAGTTAATCGATGATAAGATGTTCGATTGGAAATCAATTTGCGTCAGCAGAAAGTCAGTGAATCACACGCTATGATGCATATTAAGTTTTCGAGTGACAAGCAAATGTAATTCGTGTGTTCGGATTAATTTATGCGGAACAGCGTGACAGCCAAGGTGACTCACATCAAATCAGCCAATTTGACGCAACACGTCAGCAAAGAGGGCTGTAAAAAGTCATTTGTAAATAAGGCGTGAGATGACCAGAATACCTTGTTATTTTACACTGTGAGAAACCACTGAATAAATATTGAGGAAGTTGCTTTAGAAATGTAAAAGAATTATTTATTTATTTATTTATTAGTTCTTCTTATGTTGTAATTTAATTATTGATCCTATTTACTCCCAACAAGACATACTCAGAATTAACACACAGGAATTAAAAATTTAAGGTCTAAATGCGATTTGAGGTTCTGGAAAGGTTCCTTTTCACGTGGGTTCCATTAATACAATTCCTTTTCATTGGTTCCTAAATTTACACTTTTTATTCCACTTTGTAAGGGAAGACTTTACAAGCCAAGTGGAAGTTTAAAAAAGAAGGTAACTCGTTTGGACCGACTGATGATCTCAAATATTTCCGTGTGTATTTTAATTGTTAC
The DNA here is from genome assembly GCA_034698685.1 of Isotomurus pseudopalustris. Taxonomy (NCBI): domain Eukaryota; kingdom Metazoa; phylum Arthropoda; class Collembola; order Entomobryomorpha; family Isotomidae; genus Isotomurus; species Isotomurus pseudopalustris. The sequence continues at coordinate 2,458 of JAQGBV010000939.1, forward strand.
TCAGTGTCCCAGTGAATTGGAAAGAACTGTCTCATTCTTCGCCACTTTCGCCCTTCTTCCTCCTCCCTTTTTGAAATTCCTCCTCCACGAAGCTCCTCCATCTCCTCCGTTCTCCTCTTCTGGAGGAGGTTGGGAATCAGCTCCACTCACAACGTCCCACAGTCTCTGCCCTTTCAGAAACAGACGTACTTGATAACACCAAATTGCGTAATTGTTTCTCCCCTTCAGAACAGCGAACTCCAACCCCATCGCACTCCTCCACAGCCTGAAATACTTCCAAACTGCAACGAACGAATCTTATTGTTAAAATAAACTTTAATGTAATTAGAATTTGCAAATTTATTGGTGTAAACGGTTTCGTGTGGAAAATCTGAAAGTCAGAAGATACAAAAGTGCCAAGAGGGACGAGGATGTTTAGAGAATGAATGAGACTGAGAAATTATTTTGCTTCTCTTCTGCTTTGCTCAGCCAAATCCGTCAGAGTAGAAGAGAGGCTGCGGGTGGATAATAAATTAAGTGGAGAAGTTATCCTTCTGCAAGTCTCTCTGAATTCCTCAAAGTCATAAAACTTGAGAAGGGTTCATTTTGGTGTCTTGGGTAAGAAGGCAATGAGATCTAGTCAAAAACAACTTAGGAATGTGACACCTTCATATTTAGGTCTTTGTTGTTAGATATCACTGACAGAAATAAATGTGATCTATTTGATACAATTAACCGATAAGCTGGGGAATCATTTAGTTCTATTGTGGTATCGGCACATTTCTTAAATAAATCATAATCTTAACGTGATCAATGATAGTGTCTGTTTTGTTAGTAGTACCGTAAGCAAACAAGTGATTAATTAAGATTTAGAGGATTATAGTAAAGAAATGCCCATTATTAAAGAATGGGAAGTAGTGAACATTGGTGATGACGAGATACGATTAACTGCATCTTTTTGTGATCAGTTGTGCAAGAATAAAAACAATCTATGACTTATAATTTGTAGTTTCATTTATTCCAAATAAAAAGAAAGGAACGAAAAATGAGATGGACATTTTAATTAACGGTCGTATTTACGTTTTACAAATAAAGTCCTCGCAATAGGAATATTTTTAATCCGTCTTTATTTGCCGAAATCGGTTAAAAATAAACAATTACCTAACCTGATACAATATGAGTCATCTGATCGTAAGAAAATAAGTTTTGTATTATACTCAAACTCACTAGGTTGATTACGTTCTCGGAACGTTTCAAATCTGGCATTGTTTGTGTTTCATTTGGCACAGAGCGAGCCAAAATAGTCAGGCTAAAGGGAACGATGTAAAATATTAATTATACTACGTAGGGAATATAATTGGTTGTAACATTAGGGAGGTTTATAACAATGAGCAATTTTCTTCAGAAACTCACGGTTTTTTATAAGATCTGGAGCTTACCACTTGGAGTTATTTGCTTTTAATTTACGAAAAACACAAAGGGACCTGCAATAGAAGCAGACGGTTTAATGATTTTTCAAAACTAGAAATCAGATCATTAGCATATTCTTAAATAGAGAGAATAGCCGACCACGGGAAGGTCTTTAATTCTTCAGAAAACACGCTTTCATCCAATTGCTTATGAATCCTAAACTGAATTAAGTTAAAGTATATTCAGACTATTTCCTTTTGTGGACATATTCGGTGACATGTGTAAGCAAATAAATACGGAACCAAATGTGAGGCCTCTGAAATGCCTTTTAATAGAGGCTTGATGGATTAAATATGCAGATAATGGAAACCATACAACCACCATTTAATTGTTCGTACAATTTGACATCAGATCATTCATTACAGTTCTTCATGCTGGTTGATTGGTTCGTTTGGTTTGGTAATTCTTAGTCTATGTGACAATAATTAAAGTACTGATACGTTGGTTTTTTGGATTTAAAGATGCTATCTGATCGTTCAAATTGGATTCCACAACACTGTAGTGTAGGAGAAGTATGCAGGGCTGTTCACTTACAAATATGCAAACATGTGGCTTGTTTTAATGTTGACATACTTAGGTTTTGGAAATATAAAAAACAACTTTCAAAAGTTTCTGTTCCGATGGGTTCAAAAGAGGTTTAGAAAAAATGGTACATTTCATTAAATTTCCTAGTTCACAATAACGACTGAAGAAAGTAACAGGAGTGGGAGCATTCCGATGCCAAAGGTTTCTCCTGCACAACTATATAATGTACCCACATCAGAGGAACTTCGCAATTGTGGAAATTTTTTGCGACTTATGTGGGCCAAAAATTCAAAAGCAAACTTTAGGCTTAAGGAGTGCCAAGCAGAGGAAATTGGATGTACAAAATCTGCTGTAAAGGATACTCTTTGAAATGTCATGCTATGATGTGTGAAGCTTTGTGTTGTTCTTTGATGACATATAAGAACTACCTAATCTTTCACTCTCTGAGGATTGCGCTCAGCTGTCTTGTAGAATGGGAGTAAGCAAGTTTATTTATTTGAAAATACGCAAATAACTAGAAGAAAACAAAATACCAAAAAATACAAGAAAATGCTTAAACAATTACAGGATTTCTTGTCAATTGATGTTTCCATGAATTATAAAAAACATCATTTTAAAAATGGCATATTATTTGTTTGCGAGAAAATTATGAATTGGAATTAAAGATGTATAAAAGCTCCAGTTCAACCAATCGGCTGCGTACGATTAAAATAAACATATCCTTTCATTTATGAAAAAGAAGGTCATAAAATTACTTTCTGCAAACAAATTACTTTATCGTTTACTTTGCATAACTGATTTCCCATTTACTCCGTCTTATTATGTCTTAGGCGTCTAAATAACAGGATAACTTCATAAGGGAGCATTTTTTTTAATGGTGGCATTGAAATTCACAAGACATATTTAGATAATGTGCATTTAAAATGCAGTTTCAATACACCCTTGTTGGATAATATTTTATAATATTAGAGGCGTTTTGCCTATTTCATTGGGTTAAATTCATTTTCGATTGCATCAGTTTTGAGTAGGAAGTTGTCGAATTATGGCCGTCTTGAAATTGTTGTATCTTCTGGCACATAATCTATGTTACTGCTTATTTAGTTTTCAATTCCTACGATATAACTTTGTGCATCAGTTTGCGTAACTGGATCACAATATATCACAATCGAGAGCTACATAACATGGTTTAAATTAAGTTGGATATGAAACCATTAATTCGCTCTCCTGGAGGATTCATGCTTTCGAGCCTGCCTTTAAATGCTTCGAAAATATAAGTTTGCTTTGTAACACGAGGATACCTACGGGCTACCATACTGCCCATGTCACAGCTTTCATAATTGACGGACTTTTAAGCATACAGTGCACTAAAATTCTAATCAAATCAATGAACATTTTGTGTATCCATAAAGCAATGCATCACATACATTTTACTTTATATTGTTAAATGAAGAGAATTTTAGCTAGGGTGCCATTTGCGTGGTAGGCCCTACTAGAAAACCACAAACTACCTTTCTTAATTAATTATGAAATGTAAATTAAAGAACTCAAATAGGGAAGAGATATGCTTAACTGGCTCATATACACGTTAAAAATTCTAAAAACAAATATGAGCTGAAATAAATAAACTGCAAACAAATTTGTTGATAAATTCGTTGGTTAGCTTGTACACATATTAATGGCTGCTGTCTTAATTCAACAAAAACATTTGGAATAATAAAACAGCCTCATTCTCTAAAATAAAGCCAACCTATTGGGATCTTCCATACTTCGATGCAACCTACGATCACGCATACAAAACTCAAACCTGCAAATATTACAAACGGAACAGTCAGTTCCCGTAAGCCCGTAGATTTTTCACCCTTCGCAGTGTTAGTGTTTTCACGAAAGACACCAAACTTCTGTAGGATAGCACCGATTTCTTGCGATTCATATTTGTATTCGAAAGATTCTAAGTTACGTTCCCAACGGCTGTATATTCCTGACTCTTCTATAGCTGCTAAGCTCTTACCGATGTACCAACCTACAAAATTTTGTGTGGTGATGACCCATGGGATTCGCATTGTATACATTGAAGTGTCTACGTTTCTGATGATTTTGAGCTCTTTAAGGTGGAAAGCAAAACGCTCTAATGTTTGCTTGTTATCGATTATTGTAATTACTACAAAAGCTGGTTGCAACAAATATGATGAAATGGACGGGCTTGTATCTAGAACCATGTGAAAGCCAGCGGTACAATCCATCGTTTGGGTACAAAAACTTGTGTATCAAATGTATGTCACAAACTACAACATTGGTAATCCTCACAAAGTTCCCGGATATTGGATTCGACCCTTCGTAACTGATTGAAAAATTCAAATATTTTTTAGCTAACAACAAACTGCATCCTAATAAACTACTGCTGTATTTTTTTGTTGTGTACACATCACACTGCGTCGTTTTCTTTACCAAGTAACTTGGAATCGGCTCCACAGGAATCCCCATTGCATCCTTGTGTGTCTTGTGCCAAAAATTTAATAGCTTTGCTAAGGTGTTTACAGAATTTGGTACCGTCACAAATTCTTCTTTGTGGTTCCCAAAAGCACAAGGAACGCAGTAGAGTAAAGACAAAATCTGGTTTGGCTGAATAATCCAACCGATAAATTTAGAGCTTAGTGTAGAAATCCTCACAGAGTTGAGAAATAAAATCTTGTTGTGGTATCGCTGTACGAAAAATACAATTGCATACGTTGGATTGTACTTGTGGCGAATAAACTGAAACAAAAGATCTCCATAAACGGAATTTGCACTGTTAAATGTTTCCTCGTCTACGAATACCACTGAACAGGTTGCAAACTTGTTCGATATATTGGTTTGTTTGTTAAGCAGAAGTCTTTGCAGAGAATGGTTCTCTGTTATGATTGAAGATTTGTGCATTTTGGACTTCCTGATCTCTGAAAGGAGTAATAGAAAGAATTCGAGGGAACTGGGTGTCAAGATGAAGTCTGTGGAGCAAGACGAGAATATGATTTCTGTGAAGGATGAAGCAGAGAAGTTTATGAGAGGGGATACGAATAAAATATTTCCAAGTAGGTTTATGACTAGCATCTTGTTTGTTTCAGTAAATAGCAAATCTTCTTCCGAGAACTATTGACACACAGCTACAGCCTATTTTTGTAACTTGTGTGTAATTGTGTGAGTAGAATGGACGCTATAGGGAGTATTGTGGCAAAAGCTGAGCTCCAAGCGACTGAAAAACAAGACTTGTCACTAACTGGACGAATGACGTACCAATTTGACTACTGAGCATTTTGTGCAATACAGAGGGAAGGAACTCTAATGCTTTGATCCCTTTAAGTATGCAGTTTACTTAAGCAAAAAAATGCACTACGTGTCTGCAACGTTTTCTGGTCTCAACATTTGCAACCACTTTAAGTATCTGTTTGGGCGCTTACTAAAATTCTAATGAAAATTCTGTATTCAAAATAAAACTTTGGGTGTTTTTTAATATTGAATTGATACGTGAATCTCTATCAAAATGCCTAAAGAAGGTGAATATAAAGAATAGAAGAGTCGCAAAAGTAGAACATGTTATTTTTGAAAAGTTTATCTATTAAATTCGTTTGCTGATATGATTGCTTTGCGTGCGGTTTGGCAAATGACACAAAAGATAGTAAAGTTTATGAAAAGTTGGCATGTGGGCTTTGGGGATATTATTTAAATAAAAATATATCCATTATATCCTATCCAATTATGCTACGTAATTGTAGCCAAAGGAAATTTGAAAGCTAGAAATTAACTGGATAAACGGCTAGTTAGCTTTCACTAGAAGCATAGGCTGAGAAAACCTATTGTATACTCTGTCTAAACATTTTGCACTTATTAAACATTGAAACCCCTGTAACGAATGAAAAATACGTATTCATTTATTTACTTCTTTCTTTTCTACATCTGCCAAAAATGAAAGTTGTATAGGACATGTCCACGCGAAGTTTCAAAAATTTTTAATTTGCTTGCACAAAGGAACAAAAGGATTCGATATCTTTAAAACATAACGATGAACATTATGAACAGAAGGATATGTGTGGACGTAATTTGGGCCTGGTGATAACCCATTTATTTTGTAAAGAAGTTGTGATGAAAGGATGTTTCTTTATTTGAGAATTAATATAGTTTAGGGTTTTCTACAACCAGGCAGGTCCATTGGTATACAAGACCCCTCTTAACTCTCGTGGCAGCACACATACTTATCTAGTTAGTATCAAATGATATTACTATGATAGTCTTGCAACTAAAAGTCACACCTAACTCAAAGTTGAGATTCCTTGAGAAGGGTTGAAAGCAAGTTAAAATAAACACTATACTGCAATCCAGCGGGAGATATAGGAATTCTTTCAAATGATATATCTCTATTTCAAATCTCATTATTACTTTCTGTCATGCATCATTAAAATTTTTAATCTTCATGAACATCAAGTTATCATGAAGATCTATAACCAGTGCAATACAAGATTATAAAATGCTTTGCATCTTTATAGTGTTAGAAGTCAGGCGGAGGCAAGGTGAGACTAATTTGTGTGATGCGAGTTATTAAGAGAGCCGTGACGGGAGACCGAAGGTGTTGTGGTTCTCGTATCCAGTTCAAGACTGTTTTTATTAAAACTGGAAGGTAGCTAGGTAGCCTCCGCACCTGTTGTAACTACGAGTAATTGCATTAAAACTATCTCATTATTTCTAACATACACCCCTTGCCCAGGAGAGATCGCTCCTGCGATCCCAGCAGAACATAAACACGAGGTGAGAATAGGACAAAAGCGACTAAAAGTAACAGAAGTGGATGTGCAACAGAGGTGACGAGAACCACGGAAACAATTAATGTATGTATAACAGAGTATAAATAAAAATAAAGTAACTAAGCAAACATAACCGAGAAGGTGTCAAGAATTAATTATAAACTATTCTTAGGAATCGAATTATTCCTAATTTGTAGAAGGTAACTAAAGGACCCAGCAAAATTAGCTGTAACAGCTATAAGGTAAGTGAGTTAACCAAAATTTAAGGTATTCGTAACATTAGTAAATGAACTACAACTAGTATTCGTAATTGTAAAAAAATGAAGTACCAAGAGATATAATACGTGATAAAAGAATCAAATGGAGTATAACACATGGAGATTTGAAATTTTCGAACTACTTAATGTAGAATTAAAATTTACCTATGACAGGTAACTAAGATAGCGCCGTCCCAACGTATGAGTGACTAAAATTAAAATTGAGCCTACTTAACCTAAGTGGTAAAAGGTACAAACGAAGTGGTGATGAAGGTTCTGAATTAAACTGCACAACAACTTAGCTAACGTGAAACGACAAAAACTCATTGGTGATGACAGTACTGACGCTGACGACACACAAAAACAATTAATCACTAATTACTAGTTAGTATAAAATAATAGTGAATTCTAATATTCGAAGGGCAAAGGAATATAAAGTAAACCAAACGACCGAAGCTCACAGCATAATAATTTAGAAAATGCTAAAATTAAAAGATATGAGGAATATAAAGTAAACCACACGACCGAAGCTCACCGCAAATAATTGAGAAAATGCTGAAATTAACAGATATAAGGAATATAAAGTAAACGACCCGACCGAAGCACACAGCAAAAAATAAAAAAGTATTAAGTATTCAATAAGTAGTATCAGGTAAAATGTAGTCAGGAATATAAAGCTAATCAAATGAGACTAATTTAAAAGACAAATTAATAGCTATCTGCAAGTTTTTTAAGAAAACAAGTTACTGTTCATCAATACAGAACTTGAGTTCAACCAAACCCGCAGGGTGATAAGATTAAGCTTAACCTAGAATGATAAACAAATGAGTCTAACCTATAAGTATTCATCTGAACTAATGATGGTGTGGACCTCACAGACACTTCGAGAGCATAATGCAGGTACACCCATCTGCACATGCTGTGACGCTCGAGCACAGGTTAATTTTGAAATGATAGATTTAACTTATAAGTATTCAGTTAAATAAGATTTAGATATAGGAGGTCCTCGATCGTGACATAGTTCGCTGGAGGTTGTTCTGGGATTCGGAAAAAGTTTGTAATGGCAGAAATGATGCCGGAGCAGACTCACCCCAACCAACACTGTGAAAAGAGGGATGCGGTGACAGAAGAAACGCTGTGGATAAGGGAATCTTGAGATATGGATGGAGGGGGTGCGTCCTTGGCAGGAAGATTTATGTGAGTTGAGTGTCTCACTTGGATGATTTCTTCACTCAGTGCCGTCTTTAGTTTCTGTAGGGTACTCACTTGATTTTCGAGTTCGGTAATTTTAGCACGGATTGACCGTAGGTCGTTCTTGTAGTCTCTAATGGTTGAATAGTTTGTGTTGCACTTAGCGAAGAGATTAGAGCACGTGCTCAGGAAGTAACCAGAAACGGAGTAGATCCCTTTGCTCAAAAGTGCAAGGGCTTGCCACAGACGGTGGGTGTGGTCGAAGTTATCGAATTTGGGAATGAGTAGAATGATTTGGTCAGTGGAAGGAGTATATGGGGGTGGAGGGTCACCAACGGGAAGACTAGTACGGACTCGAGTAGGCTGTGTAGGCCAGGGAAACAATCGGTGCAATTGGCCACTTCGATCCATGAATGAGAATATGTGCTTTGGTGTGGACGAGACGATGGCTGAGATGAGAGGAGATGAAACAATGGGGGGCGGTGGGGGAGGGAGAGCAGTGAATTAGTCTTACGTACGATGAGTCTGGAGGGCTCGGACCTTCATGGCGAAGCTGTGTTAATTGTTCCTCTGTCTTTTGTTATTGGGTATGAAGTTCTAGGAGCTTATCATACGATTCAACAATGGAAAAATTGGGGGGTTGGGGCGTCGGATGGGAGGTTGGCTGTGAGGAATTCAGTGCGTTGCAATAGGACATCTTGTTTTCTGGTAGAGCGGAGACTTGCCATATTTATGTAACTGCAGAGGCCGTAAAAGGCGTATACAATTTGGATGAAGTTTTTCCAAATGGGGTGATAAGGGAGGAGGTTTGCGTTGAGAGTTTTGTGATAGCTTAGTGCTAAGTGATGAGGATGAGGAGGGAGGTGTGTCCGTTGTTGATGGTGGAGGAGACTTAAGTGGAGGTGGTCGTCTATGGCCTGGCCGTCCCCGGAAAGAGGGCCGGAAGGAGCGACGACCGCTCATGTTGGGAAATTTTGAATGGAGGAAAGGGGAGTGACCGTCGAAGGGGAAGCTCAATAGTCTGCGTCAGTGTTGTTTCGGATGAATTAACCGAGTTATCGACGCGTGGTGCTCGTGAGGTCACATATGCGAGAATCTCGTAGACGACTTTGATTAGTGAGGTGAATGCAATCCAGAGATAATCGGATTGCATGAGGGAAGGTGAGAGTGGAAAAATGAGACTTGGAACAGGTTGCTGCAGAGTTGGTGGTTGGTTGGTCGTTTTCAACAGGGACAGCAGTCTGGGGTGGGATGGAGGTTGACGGGTCACGATGGGAATAAGGAGGTCGGTTACAGGAGAGGGAGGACATGTGTAAAATGATACTGTATGTTACTGAGGCTTAGGAAGTATCTTGGGGCGTTTCGAGAGAGTTCCAGGGGAGTAACGAGAGGGGAGCTTACGTGACCGATCGATGGAGGACTGAGACAGGTCGAGAGTTTCGGGTTCCGTGCTTGCGTTGTTGAAGGTTCCAGTTGAGTCCAGGAGTACTTCTGGAGCCAAAAATCATGTTAGTAGATATGCGGATGCCAGTCTGGCCGATTTTTTGGCCGGATCGATAAATTAATCGATCGATCCGGTTATTTTACTCTATATTTATATTAATATTTGTGTATTTACATTGACCAAATTAATTATAGTTGGGTGGGTGGATGGAAAAATTACATAAACATACACACACACAGAAACAAAACCACACACGACTAAAGCGACAGAAATACAAACAGCGACACACACATACACAAAGGAACAGCGACACACACAACAAACTCATCTTCTACTTGGGATGAAAGTCATCCAAGTATTTAGGGAGAGTTGAGATTCTTCGAGAACGACGAGGAGTAACCGGAGGAGGTGGAAGTCGAGAGGTTGACGCGGCTGGGGTCACCTGAGAATTCCGATTTCTTCGAGGCGGAGATGTTGGCGCAGTTGCTGACCCTGAAGGAGGAGAGAAGAAGTTGAGAGGGACAGCACCGAAAGGATTCACCCCCTCAAACTCCAACTCTCCGCGATCTCCGTCATCACCTGCGATGACTGGGCCGCCCTGGTACACCAGTTCTTCATCTTCGCCTGCTTCTCCTGCGCTTGCCACAACGTCGCGCTGGTTCCGCCGTTCTTCATCTTCGCCTGCTTCTCCTGCGCCTTCCTCCGCGTCCCGCTTGTCCTGCGGTTCTTTATCTTCGCCCGGTTCTCCTGAGGCATCGTCTCTTCTCTCTTCATGGTAGTCGGCGTGCTCCCCCACTGCGGCAGGTTCCTCCTCACTCGGACCCTCGTCGAATGAGATGAGGAGTCGCTCGTCTTCTCTCATCTCCAACACACCCTCCTCAGAAGACATGTCGAGGTCCATCTCCACCATGGGGTATTCTTGCTCCAGGAACCCACGGATCTCTACATACTTCTCATCGTCCCGATGGAAGCAGACGGGGGGTGGAGTGGGAGGTGCTGCGACTGCTGCTGCTGAAGGGTCGGGACTCCTCCGACACAGAAAGGTGAGGATGACCCAGACAACACAGACCAGCCCAAAGAACGTCCCAAGGAGGATCACTAATAAACAAATAATTTATTAAGATCACACGCAAACACACACACATAATTAGAATTTTTGGGAAACTTACCCAACCAACCACCACCATCCTCCTGTAATGCCGGTGTCCAGGGCATCGTGGACGAAATATGGTTCATCGCAGTTGTGGTCGTAGGAGGAGGAGTCCATGAAGGACAGAGGTCCTCCATGCCCTTCTTTACCACAACCTTCGCTTCCGTCAGAGGTAATTGTGTCCTATTCTGGACACAAACTCCGGTGTCATTCTTCAGCCAGCCAAAGAGACACAGACTAGCAACGCAGGCGAAGCAGGACAGCAGTGGGAGGAAGTTCATCTGCAAATAAATAAATTAAAAACCTAAACAATTAAAAAAATAAAAACAAAATAAATAATAATATAATAAATGAACACTTGCACTTGTAATGAATATTGTATGTATATAGGTCTTGCAATACGAGCCCTGCATCCTGTTTGCTCTTGTAGTTTGAATTTTTAAAAAATCCAGAAAGACCAGACAAAGAACCGGGCAGCCTGGCTGCAAAGTATCTGCGTTTGACATACTTTGAGTCCATATCTTAAACTTATAAACAGACTCAAAAGGAATCCAACGCGTACTCCCTTTCATGGACGCTCTGTTAACTAGTATTAAGTTTAAAAACTCCAAAGAAGGGTGTTGCTTGACGTTGGGACTCTTTAACAAGTAATCAGTCAAAACAGATGCTAAATCATCTGCTTTACATACCAAGTTCGCGTAGCCAACAACCCATTTTTCGGGCGTCTTTTATGTGGTCTATTATCGCTTTAGCATCCTCACGAAGCAAGTCTGGGATGCTGCCTAAAACACTCTCGTTAGGACAAGATGCTGTTTGTAGAGGGTAATATTCTTCATTGTCTAGCCTTCCATTCTCAACAAATTTATTATATAATTCGTTTGGAATAACTCTGAGAAACTGGCTCATTGTTGATACATTGCTACTTGGTTTTCCTCAGATCTTCAATACAGTTACTGTGCTTTTTAACAAAACGACGTTCAGATAAAGTACAATCGGACGAACTCACGTTCAGAAAGACTTCGGTTAAAGCTTCGATATTCTCAATTGATGCAGCTGTAATAAACTTTTTAGCATTTGACTTTGGTGTAGCTTTAAATGCTCCTAGAAACTTGTAGTTTGCCCTTACCCTGCCCATTGCGGTCCTTGCCTGGTGAGTTCCATCAGCGGAGTGTTTCTGGATTCGTTGGGTCTTTTCTTTTTATGGACGAACACAACATATGGGCAGGTATCCAGTATCAGGGAGCTTACTGATAGAGACTACACCTGTTTACCTGAAGATTGCCCCACACTCGTCTTACCCTCAAACGATACGATAACAAAATAAAAATGTAAACAAGTGGGCGAGGGAATGAGGACGAGGTGGTTAGTTGTCCTTTGGGATGTAGAGTTTTCCATCCTGTTTTGGGTAGATGAAATTCCGCAAACGATGGGGTAGGACTGACTCTGCTGTACAATCAATAAGTAGAAAATTACACTTTGAACGTCTTCCATCGCTTCTCGAATTAGATTTGGGAATTCGGGGAACAATTGTCTGTTCAAAACGTCCAGGCACTGCTTGTCATTCTTCATTGGAAACAAAACGTAGTATGATGCGTTGGTAGCAACAGTCTGGAGATGGCGAGGAAATAAACATTGCTATGTGCATATAACTGCAACGTTACGGTGGTGTGAGTTTGCAATGAACCATTCAGTAATAACCTTACTGCTTTTGCTCGTGTTATCATTGACGAGCAAATCATCCAGAACAGTAATAAGTTTGTCCTTGTTTTGTTCTGGAATATCTGGAATATCTTTAAGAAACGTTATATCCGAGTTTGCCTTCTTAAACTGATCAAAAATATCCTGGTAGTGCGTATACACATAATATACATGGCTTTTTTTACATTGTACACAAGGTCTTTTCTGGTTAGCAAATCCAGTATAAACCATGTTTTACCCGATGAGCTGGGAGCCACACAAAGTAGTGTACTCGGAAACTTGAGTGAGTATTTCAGTACTTGTGTATTCATTTTTGGCGAGTGGATGCCCAAAGGCATAACTGTCTTCGTGGACGCCTGGGAAGAATCTGCGAGTATCTAGTGGAGTCACAGAGAATTTAACTCCAACGTATTGTAAGTGAACTCGCTTGTGAGCTTCTAATAATTGGTGGAAAAATTCAGGCGTTAACTGTTCTCTGATTTGATTGATGGCCCCTGACGCTGACAGCTTACTAGCGTTATAGTGATTACAAGACTCTTTTGAGTTATCCAAAAGTAGATGGCATATGTCACAAGCGCTTGAATAAAAAAGCAATTTTGGCTTGATTGAAAAATGTTCCACAATGCTTAGTGAAACTACTTTCCATTTTCCCAACGCACACTGGTTTTCTGTACTGTACAGTGGGTGAGCTTGAGGTAAGAAAAGTCCATAAACGAGTAAAGTTGTTGCATCATCCCATAAAAACTTTTTTGACTGTCGAATATTTGCATCTTTAGACTGTCAGTTTCCCCAGGTAATAGACGAATCTTGCCTTTAAAATGGTCACGAAATTGATACTATCCTGTATAAAACAATGAATTAGCGGTTTTCTAATATCAGGAAAGCACTTAAGATGCTATAAGGATGATACACGGTGGTCCGTTTCATATGTATAAGGGATAGTTCATTGGTTACATATTATATTTCATGAAAATTTGGCCTGGAAGTCAAATAAACGCATTCTGTTTTAGAAGAACATGATTTAATATCGCAGTTATTGCCAGTGTTTGACATGAATTTTCCAAAAACACTGCACAACATCAGCTTGCATAATTGATTTGTTAATGAATCTTGATTTTGTACAGAAGATTTGCGGATATTCATAATATGTTCAATGTACGGTTTCATGTAAGGAGCAGCTTTAAACTTTAGTGCACGATGGACTTTAGTTATCTTCATGCCCGTTTTCAAGTAGAGTTTGAGTAGCTTGTGGTAACAGACATAGTTTTTCTTTTCTTTGAAGTCCAAAACCAGTCTCTCTTCCAGCAGCTCGCCATGGTTTGGATAAAGTATTTCATACATTTATTGCTGATGAATAGAAAGCTGTGAAAAGCGTACTTTCTTCTTGCATACGGCAGGAGGCAATGGGTTGTGAATGTCCATTAGCTCTTTTGTGCAATACAGGTCGACTTCTATCACATACCCATAGGTTTCTTCATCTTCTAGATCAAGTATGTTTAGATCAAAATCATCGATCCAAGTGTACTCGCCATGAGCAAGATTTAATGCTGCACCTGCTGCGTATGCTCCATTCAAGTCAATATCGATGTAGTTTCTTTTATTTGTTTTAAATAAATAACTACATTTTAATAAATGCTTCAATTTATAAAGTCGATCAAATGGACGTTGCCAAAGCAGACGGATTTTTCTCTGATTCAAAGAAGCTTTCGACCATTCAGCCAAGTGTAATAAATATTTCTAAGCTGTGAACAAAATCTGAAAATGTATTATTCTTCCCAGGTTAAAAGATTTTTCAGCAAAGAGTCTCACTGCTGGTCCGTGTTTGTTAAAAAGGAGAACAGAGGAAGAGATAAATCAGGTGCGTCGTTCAGACCCAGTATCATCCAACTGAGTCTCCCAGACGTGGAGGAGACAGTGTGCGGGCTTAAAAAACTAATTGACGATGTTAGGGCTTCACAAAAGGGAGAAGTGTGCAAGCGTCTATCGCGCGCTCCCTCAGGTCTTGATTTTCACTGCAATGATTTTTGGGATCCCAAAGTGACAGAAGTCACTTCATCAGGGAACCTAGAAATGAGAAATGTCCAGCTAGCAGGCGAAGGGTTTCTCATCCGTCTGCTGTCATGCAGACCCCAAAAAGTTGAGTATGCCAAAACTTGGCTTGGAGTAACCATTGGGTTATCAATTGGAGAAGCTATAGAGCCTTTGAGCCTTAATTGTTGTATTAATACATAGACATTTTGTTTTTTGTACATTTTTAATGCATATGTAATAATAATTTGCTAATATACATTACACATTAATACGAATAAACCGGATAGATCCATAAAATTATCGATCCGGCCAAAAATCGGCCAGAATGGCATCCCCATATCTACTCACGTTGGCAATGAGCAGGTCAGGGTTTGGTAATAGGGCGAGAGGAGGAGATTCTCGGACAGCGTTTGGGTTTATCTGTACCTGAAAGGAGGAGGAACTGCACTGTGGCTGGTGTGTGGGTTGGGCTGAGGGGATGACACGGTCAATGAGAGTATTGAGAAGGAAGGCGTGACTCTCGCACTGTTGGTGAAGATAAATGAGACTTGCAAGGTATTTTACGTGGGCTTTGGTTTGTCTAGCGCTGTTCTGATTTGATTTGCAGAGGACGGAGTCGGGGTGGGAGTGGTTGTTTAAAATCAACAGACAGCGTGCGATGTGGTCCATCACCTGATATTGTGATTGGACAGACGCGAGGGAAAGAGGCCAGAGGCTGTGGAAGGGGTTGAGGTGTGTGCCTTTGCTGATGAAGACTCGATAATGGTTGATGGGGTCTAATTGGGCTGGGAAACTATCGAATTATGGGGCTCTTGTGTCCAGAGTATAATGGAAGGTGGCGATTTCAGATTCAGGGTCTACTGCAGGGTTGAACGAAGAGGCTGTGTAAGACGCGTGGCTAGGGCCAGGAATTTCTTCGACAGACTTAGGACGGTGGAAATACATGATTTGGATTGTGGGCTAGGAGGGAATGATCATCAATTGTTGGAATACGGTTACACTTTGCGAGGCGTGGGACAGAGGAAGAAAGGAATTTCCGTTCTCACCAGGTTAGGTGTAATAATCATTAGCAGTGGCTCTTAATTTCATTGAAAAGGAGTTTAATCTTACTGCGACGCATATTAATCAGTGCAGACTGTCTCAAGACTGCTAATATTAAGATGACGAAGAGTAGGATTATTAGAAGGATTAAGAGCAATAAAATGTCGTACGTGACTTCTAGTGGATTAGCGGAGGTGTGGGCTTTCACTTTCGGGAATATCGGTACGTAAACTCCACATACTTTGTACGCTAAATATATCACGAAACAAAGTAGCAGGAGAGTTAACCCGGAGGATAGGAAGGAAAAGTGAGTGCAGAGGTGAGTGATTGGGAGGGTGAGGAGTGGAGATAAAGGTGGTGGGGAGGTAAGACTAACATGTGGGATGGTTTGACTCCAGTGCTAATTGACGAAAGAGTCCATGTCTCTGAAGAATCTAGACTTTGTGACGACTGCATGTGTGACGGACACGAATGCAGATGGAATGATGTGGAAGGAGGTCATGTTAGGGCCGTTGCGATTACATGGGAAGTTGGTTGAGACCTTTATTGTTCGGTTTTTAAGTCCCTTCACTTCAGCAAAGCACTTGCATGGGAGTTGAAGGGCGAGATGACCCACTTCGGAAGGGTAGGTGATGTTCCGTACGCCCACCGCGCAATTGACCATTACAGGTCCGTTTGCATTAGCAACAACAAAGTCATGGGCATCGATCTGTAGAATGTGAAGTGGAGGCTGATGGTCAGCTGAGAAAATTAAGTTACATTTGCTGTTGATTTCTGCGACGGTGGTGGTTGAGCTCAGAAGGACTTCCAGGCAAGCAAGGCTCTGAGATGAATATTCGGAGTAACGAGGAACTTGGCAGACACAAGAGAGGCTGGGAGTGCATCCAATTTCTTCTAGACTTGAGAGAGGAATTGCATTTTCACCAGAAATGAGGGCGTAGGAGGCTTTAATGTCAACATGACACGTTGTCCCATGAAATGCGAGTGGGAGAGGTTCTAGTTTGATTAGGTTTTAATTAGTCTTCTCAATTATCGGCACTTTTATTGTCACAACGACCTTGGAGGGTGAAATGACACAGGTTGCGAAGGGAACTGTCAGGTACTTGGATACATGTTTGGATGGAATTGAGAGGACGCGGAAACTTGCTTGCACAAGTGACGTCACGTGAATGAGATCCCGTTCTAAGGAGGCTCGCTTTTTCTCGCTGCTTTGTTTTTTTATTAGCAAACGAGATAGTCAACCAAGTAGTTTTTGCAAGCTTACTTACAATCTTACTACTCCTCATTCTTGAAGTAAATTTGAAGGTTTTAGGATTCTCGTGAAGAAAAACCAGAACTATCGACGCTAAGAAAACGGTCATTTCTAAAACCGTTCAAGATGCACCCATTTAATTTATCCTGTATTACGTAACAAGCTGCCGGCACCAGTCGGGCGTATGCATTCAGCATTCTTGTGGAAGACACATGAATTACTGCGATAACGAACATCCGGAGAATAATAACAGTAAATTGCAGCAATGCTATCGTTGATTTCAAAACTTCATAAGCCAATATTTGATGACACAAATTTAATTAACGCGATGGTGCAAATTCTTAGCAACGCTTTGAATTCCATTCTTATTCTTTTTGAATCCCATACTTATCCTGTACTCTGTTGGGATTTTTTAATAGTTGACTTAATTGTCAGGTAATATTAAAAAATTACTGGGGGATCGGTTTCCCGTGCTTGCTTCAATCTGAAGCGTAAGTGAGCAATCCTGTGTTTTGGGATCAGTGTCCA
>JAQGBV010000940.1:0-19770 GCA_034698685.1 Isotomurus pseudopalustris
TGTAACTGTTAGGCCCACTGCCACCATACGACCGTCCTTGTTGAGAGTGCTGATTGTTCCCTCCTGAAGAATAGCCGACGTGTGAGGATGGATTTCGAGAGTACCTGTGAGACCACCAATAAATCAAACTATCAGAAACCCTTCAAATCCATCTCAAGTCCTAATAATTTATTCATAATTCATAAATCCATCATGAAATCCTGTCTAATCTTTCGACGCATGTTTATTGCGGTTGCGAATGAATGTGGATTAGAAGTTGGAAAGGAGAGAAAGTCCGAGTTTTTAAGACACCGCTAATATTTCCCCTTTGTTTGTATGAAAGCTAAAGCTATCCAATAGACGCTACCACCACTGTCTCGGATTTCAATGAGATTTCGACACCTTCTACGTTCTCATATTGAATTACAAAATATTCAGAGAAACCTGAACTCCTGCTGACAGGGAGAGACCTTATTCCTCCAGTTCCTCCGAAAGAATGCATACAAAATGACAGAAAAGCAATCAGAATGGAATCTGCAAATGACTCTTCAATTCTGTGTCAAGAATCGTATTCACTTTCGGAGGGTACACTTCACACTCATGCACGCTTCGAAAACTCATCAACACTCTTTATCGAACAGAGGAAAATCCCTAGAACAAACATTGCCAGCCCTACGTACACATAACTAGCGCGCAGCAATATATTAGTCTATATCTTTCTCTACATCTTCTCTCCCGTAGTCATTAAGTATCAATCAGATAAGCTTACCCGCTTCCTCCTTGATTACGGTCGTAACCACCACCACCTCCTCCCCCGTAACCTCCTCCACCACTTCGATTTCCTCCGTAGGAATTGGAATAGTTCGAATTTCCTCCATATCCACCACGAGACATGCTTCCACCTCGTCCAGAGTTGTTCCAAGAGCCTTCTCCACCTAAAATTCAATTTTTTATTTATAGATAATTCAATAAAGCATATTATAAAATTATCATCATCATAATACGAACTATTTTCAATGAAATATGACCTTCTTCTTTCTTATTATACAGAAAGGCAATATATATCACGCTTCACATCATTTCATTGTAATGTTCAAGATAATATTGTGCAGAATTCAAAGTAAAGTGTAGAGCTGGTGGATCCGAGTAGTTTCCACAAAAACCCTTCCCTTTCATAGGGTGCTTCATCTTTCATGCTTTTCTGATCTGACAATAAACCCTGAGCAATTCAATTTAAAGCGTTTACTTTTACTTTGAAGGAAAGAACCCCTTTTAGAAAAACAAATGGTCAGTCAGGGAATCAGGAAACTCGGAGTGGAGCAGAAAGAGTTTCAACATTCAACATCATCATCATCCAAACTTGACAATGATATTCGCCTACAAAAGTACAGATCCACCCTTTAGTATCCAAGCAAAAGCTCTAAGGATACGAACTACCATCAACCATCACCACCACCACTACTTTAGTACTTAAGAGATGAAAGCATTTACGAGTATTCTGTATGTGAGCTCACGCGTTTAAAGACTTACACCTAATCGAGGATAATCTCTCTTGAGTATTCGACAGTTGTGTTGTTACCTTCACCCATCACTCTTCGTCAACCATTCACAATTCACAGTATTTTTAATTCTTTCTACTCTCCTATCATCACATACACGCTTTCAAGCATTTCTATTTCAAAATACCAAATGTCAAAGCACACGAAGGGTGAATGAAGACTCAGGAGATGAGTTGGACTTGAAAACACCTCAATTCCTATTTTGCACATGATCATATTTCTACTATTATTATACTATCTTCGTGGAGGGTATGAAAATGACGGTCCTTCCATGTTTTTGCGAAGTTCCATAGTAGGAGGTTGTCACATAAGTACACACAACAAACCTTTCCTGTCAAAACTCTCCCAGCTATGACAATGTATAGAATACGCCTATTAGGAATAACAATTCATTCAAGACCAATGATGCTGTGTGCTTCTTACATCCCCCGTAAACCACAACAATCAAGTTTACTAATCTCTCTGCATTGTTTACTCTTCGAACAGGTAGTATAAAGAGATTTTGGTGACCACCCACTTTAAATAAGCAGGTTTATTTTCTCACAACGATCAGCAACTTCATTGTCACTCTAATCCTGAGGTGTCAAACACCATACTTTGCCATCCAATACAGTTTACCTTTACCTTCTTAATACCAAGTTAATGAGATTAGACACGGATTACCCTATCCTCCAAAACTCTATAACTCCATAGTTGATAGTCATCCAGTCGTACGCACTATATTCTGTTTCTGCACAAACTACTGGTGTCTTTAAATCTATACACACCAAAGAAATTCAAAGAATGGGATTCCTTTCAAAGGTGAGCTTCTCAGAATCTCTGAGATACATAATTAATTACCTAGCCAGGGTCTTAGGGTCTTATGCTACTAATATCGTGCTATTTCTTATTACGTGTCTACTTCGTTCAGATCTATGTGCTCATACAAAGTCTATTTTAGATCTCCCTTTTTCCTTGTTCAATAAATTGCTGCTACTGTTTTAAATGACTAAAAAGAAGCCAGGAAAAGGAGAGACTGAAAGATGAGATTGATGATGCATTATTCATTTAGCCAGGCGACAAGTACTCTCCATTAAATCTGCACACAAGAGAAAATGGTGTTAGCACAGCAATTCAAGTGAAAGAGAGCGATTTTGTCTTCTTCGTCTTGCTTCACTTTCCCTCATTCTAAACTTTCATTTCCATACGGTTTTCCTCACATAACCAGAAAATAAACGCTTGCTATGCAAAACAACTTTTACTTTGTAAACTTCGAAACCACCAAAATTTGCAATCCAATGATACTTCACACGACTCTTCAAAAAGTTTCTCTCTTCCCCAATATGCTTGCAATATACAGTACATGTTTTCAAACTACATCTCTAAAACATTCCACTTCGCAACTTTGCAATTAACTTTTATCCTACTTTCATGAGGACTGGAGGACTCTTTTCATCATTTATTCGCTATCATTAACGAGTTCCCAAGAGAAAGCTGCAGAACATTTTATTGTCTGTCGAAATCCTCAAGTACTATTACAATCTCTTCATAGGCTATATTATTTCACAAAAAGGTTTCTATTCTTTTCATGTGGGAAAGAAGTGTCAAGTCAAACCTCAGCTTTATTCATAGATATCTACGGGACAACCTTTTTTATGAAGTTCTACTGAAGTGAGTCAAATGAGACGTAAATCAATTATAATGCTTTCTTCATCCATGTATAATATAAGCTCTTAAGAACTTGTTAAGTCAACTGTAGAAGAAGAAAAAGGGTGAAAGAATAATCGAGAGATGTTCGAAATGGTATTTGCGTTGCATAGTCAAATGATAATTTCTCTTCTCGAATTTTACCTGCGAGACCTCAATGAATAAGATCAAGCTGTGAATCTCTTGTTGTGACTTGTACAAGCAGAATGAGAACCAACAATGAGCCTCATGCTGATTTATTGATTATTCTTCATCTCAGCATTCCGCCTACTTGACACGAAGGGGAGTTTTATTTTTACCAAAGAGATGTACATGCTACTCCTTTCTTTTGTAGACTTGTTTTTACACTCAATAAATTGTGAAATGATGGAGTCACCCTACTTGCTTCCTGATACTAATATCCATATCCTATGATAGATTGCATAATACCTAAAAATGTGAATTGTTCGAAGCTCATGTTTTTCGAAACATTATCTTTTTTATTATTTATTCTGTCATTTTCATAACCTACTTTTCGGGGTTTTGTCAATTTTATGATTACTTCGGCAAAAAGAGTGCTATAGTGCCATTCCAACTTTGTTTTCCTGTTTTCCAAGATAGTTACAAAATTAAAAGTATAATAATAATAAATTATTTTAATAAATGAGCTCCAATACTATCTTCTTATCACCCAATACCCAAGAGGCCTACAAATCTTCGTGTGAATAAGCTTCAAATCCTTGTCAAAACAATTATTTAGCTTGGCCTTACAGCTTCATAAAAGATGTCAAGATATTTAGATAACTTTGAATGCTTCTTTCAACAAAAATGTTGAATGAGGTTGTACATCAGCCAAAATCAAGTCAAGCGAGGATCTATTTCACACAGGCTATTCCTTTTTCTCATAAAACTGCTCGAAGAAAGACATTCTTTCTTATATTTTTCATCCTTAGTGTACCCTGAAAGACTTCCACAAACACACGCACTTCACTTCATTCCAATAATACAGAAATATCTATTCCGCCCGAATTCTCACTCATTTCGTTAATACACCACGAAAGATCTTGAGAGGATCTCTTCTAACCTCTTTAACACATTATTGTGAACACTCAATTGATGGCACAATGGGAAAGAAAAGAACCTCTTCCAAATTCTGTACTCATCAATAACATTCATCTTGACTCATTGCCTCTAATACAAAGTTCTCCGGGAATTTAGAAACTTGATCATTTTTGAAACGGAACAGTTAGCGACCAAATCATGGGACGAACAACAGGGTTAAAAGACGCTTCACTCAGTTTTTGGTTCTTTATCGACTCGTCATGCTCATGATATTTTATCCTTGCGATTTTATCCTATATAAGAATTTCCAACTCCGATGTAAAATACGTTCCGAGCTTTTGTAGTAAATAAACCTACACTAGATTGCCTCCACTCGTATCAAAATCTTGAGTTTTACAGTGTCCACTGATATTCGTAGCTAGAAAAAGCTCGCAGAAATCTTACCTCGATTTTGATATCCTCCACCACCACCACGGCGATTGTCTGCGTTGTAGGGCTGGTAGCGATTATTGTGAAGTGTTCCTTCATGTCTGTACAGGTTAGAGTTCCGCGGCGGAGCCATGTTACTGTACCGCCCTTGACCATTTTGTCGATTTCTATCGTACCCTTCGGCGGCCAACATTCTATGACCAGAACTATCAACTGAAGCTCTTTGGTTAGAATGCGTCATTCCAATCATTGGACGCCAATTTCTTGACTGTTCAGGAGTCAGATCTCCAGGCTTCAGAACTTTGGGAGGGTCAACAGCACCTTCCAGTCTTGCAGCAGGAAATATGAAATCTTCCTGGTACTTAGGATCCCGAAAACGGACACTGAAAGTCGAGGTTAAGAAATAAAATGCAAAATTAAACATAAGTTGGACCTGTAATAGTGTCAATCCTTAGGAAATAAATATGTATTACTAACCATATTACGTAGTTTTCGTCGATGTCCAAAAGTCCTTTGATGGGAGACTTCAAAACGCCTTTCAAGGCTACTCTATCTTCAGACACCAGAACTTTCCCATTCATTCCTTGGAAGTCCTTTGGATCGAGATCTTGCTCATCGTCTTTATCGAAGTTGTTTTCGTACAGACCTTCCAAGAAATCATAACCAGAATGTCCATGTCGAATGTACAATCTGTCATCTCCTCTCACATTTCGTCTTACTGTAAAAAAAATGTGTGCAAGTCCATGATCAGAACTTAATACACCAACATAGTTTGCAACACAGAACTATATTTGCAAAAAAGACGTTTGCAAAAACGGAATGATACTAAGTAAAGAGCAAGACGAAAGTTAAATTCGCTGAAGGACAAGGTCTGAAACTTACTTTCATCTTCAGTCAAATCTTTGTAGTACGAAACAAGAGCAGCCTTCAATCTAACTTCGTCTACAAATGGAAGAAGTGCAACCCCTTGCCAAGCGAACTTTTTTCCATTCAGATCTATTTGAAAGTCCTCTGGGTAGAAATCGATAATTGGAGACTCCTAAAAACAAAAATAAAACATTCAAGCAGGGAGAATTCTACGGAGTATATCCATATTTCACAAAATAGGACGCCGACTTACAGGATCATACATAAGTGTTCCCCATGGCTCGGGCACATGAGACCTACTTGCTGCAGGAAAAACACCCATAAGTTGCTCTAAAGGTTTGAACTACAGAAGGAAAGATTGCCTTATTTATCACAGCCAAGTTATGTATTGAACTCAAAGAAAAATAGCTGTCTTACAGGTTGTGTGTGCTTTTCAAATTCGGTAGACAAGTCACCAATATTGATAAAATCGGAAGCAAAAGGTGCATAGTGGTAAGGAAAGTACCATTTCCAAGAAGCACATCCCTAAAAGTACAACAAATAATGAGTCTTATTTAGGTTGAAAAAATTCAAAAAACCACGGTAGTCGTATAATTAAGGAGTCTTGCACCAACCTGGTAGTAATATCGAAGCACCCAACACAATCCATATACATACTGACGTGCAACTTCATTCCTGAACTTGAAATTGTCTGGAGCAACGTCAAATTTGGACTCGTAGTACCTATCCTTAAATCCCTCTTCCCACAGACGTACTTCGTCATTATCTTCTTCATCCGACTCCTCCGGGAATGACCTTTTCATGCCCGGACTGGACCCTGGGCTAGGACTTGGACTCGGAGTAAACGATGCTGCAGATGGTGAATTGCTACTCCTCTCACCCTTTGATCCAGAATTCGGTGACTAATACAGAAAGACAATAATTATATGGAACATTACGTAATCCTGGTCATAATGATAAAGAATACGAAATAAATCTTACTTCCACCAGCATTGACCTTAAGGCCGCCGCCGCAGCATTATTAGATCTACCATGAGATCCGTCAACTGCTGTGTGCATGCCAGCTCGTCTCATATTGTAAGCCTCATTTTTCGGATCCTGAATCGCATTAGGATTACTTCCTATTGACTGAGGAATATATAAATATGCATTTCGTTAGTCAACTTGCTACTATTCATCAATGTCGTGCTTTAATAGATAAAGTTTAGTAAGGTTGTTGATTTACCACAGGAGCAAATTGGCCTCCAGGAATATAACTGGGCCTAGAATGACAGTTAGAATTTGCTTGAGACTCGAAAAACTTCCGTCTCTTCTGAGATTTCTGGCGCTCTTTAAATCGGACTTCATTCTGCTGCCTATTCTTAAAAATAGAGTCTTCCACTTCTCCTAAGTCCGACATGATAAGCTGAACTCGGTTTAGGTCAGGGATCCCACTGTTAGTTAACCAACCTCCAGTCTTATACACAGTGCGTTTATACAACTCCACTAAGCGATCAATCGCAGCCTCACGAATTTCCAGTGACGGAAGATGCGGCAGGAAATCATTGCCAACAAAGAAACACATGAACACCCAATCATCGATGGCTCTTTCCAGCTCATATGTAAAAGGAAGATTCGGCATTTCAAGTTCCTTTTCTAAGTACTCCCGGAGTACATTAAGCCTAACAAATATGAACTCGACTTCAGAAGCGAAAGGGGCATCTATTGCATCGTGCTCAGATGAAACTTCCTTCTCAAGACCCAAGCAGTCTTTCATTTCATGTCCGATCTGCCCGCATATGTCGCACGGACGCGGCTTGTTAGGCTTGAATTCTTCTCGAATAATAGTGAAGTTGGGTTCATGAGTTGCTAAACCAAGCATGATCAAATCTGCATCCGCTCCGCATAAAACATGAGACGTGTTAGGATCATGGTCTGGTTTAGCCCTTTGGCGGCGGATGAAGTCCATTATTTTGTGTTCGCCTTCTCCTGGTACATTAGCATCTGATAGGATCACTTTGATATCCCTCCAGCCTGGATCATTGTTAAGTCTATCGTGAATGTAATAGTGTAAACACTTTGACAACCGGTCCATAAACGGGGTACCCTGCATACAAATAAATAGCCAATACATAGCGTTTTGACTGTAGTTTATAACATAAATAAAGTTTAAAGTACTCTCTAATTACCGGTGTGATGCAATTGCTGTCGAAATGCTCTCCTTTTTCTTTTGCAGGAGGTACCTCACATCCCTTCGCAAGAAGATCTTCTCGAACTCGATCGATTTCTTTCAATTTTTCACTAGTCTCTTTAGAAGCACGGAATCGACGGGATCTTTGTTGATTCATTTTAGCTCGTGGAGCCTGTTGAAATTTGTACAAATCAAAAGGTATACATAAGCTTAGTACAACAATAATCAATTTCTGTTATGTTGAAGGAAAACTTACAACTCCATCGATTGCCATGTACAAGACTTTGCGTGGTCGGACTATGCGAAAAAGACGATCGATGCACTCGAAAATAGCGATCATCATCTCGTCTTCATTTTTTGGTGCTGGTCTATTAAAAAATGAGTCTTCGTACTTAAGGTACTCGTCATTAAATAATGAAACAATATTGACTGTTGTACTTACTTATCCTCCGGATGAGTACACGGGTGGATAATTCCATTCATGTCCAAGTACAGGTTATCGAATTCCACACCATTTGGGTTCGCTGCTGATGTGTCCACTGGAATAGTTGTTCCATCGATAGTTTTGTTCTGAACAGAATAGTAGAAAAAAACTGCATTTCATTGATTTGTACAATACACAATTTACGTCTTATGCTAGTTCATACTGACCTTCTCTTCGATGCAGTGGACAATCACAGAGGGGTATTTTTTAGTCAACCACCGGAAGAAAGCTGGAACACCCATCTTATTTGCCTAAAACCTTCCAAATTCCAATGATGTTATCCCTTTATCCGGTTCTCAGCTGTTCTTCAGAGTATAGATCTTGCTTTACTCATAGGTAGCGACTCAGCGGCGACCCGCTTGACCCTTACTTTTCCTCCTAGGTCTTTAACTGGTGTTGTAAGACCCTTCACCCTCGTCCCGTAAGTGTCCTACCTTCCCCGTCTTGTTCAACTTCGTACTTCACCTCTATAAAGTTGCTGTGGAAAGTGCAGCTACTCAACTTCTATAGCGAGACATTTAAACAGCTTTGATGACTGAACTTTTAAAACAGGATATCGAATACCGACATCCTACACGTCCACCCCGGCTCTTGACTTACCTTTAGCTTGCAATTTGTTTTATAGACCTCTGTCAATACGAAGTATTTGAATTTAAACCACACCAAAACTGACTTCACACTTGTCCTTAAAAATCATGTCACTCTTAATGCTCCAATGTCTTGAAGTACAATCGCGATCCAGTGATGCTCAGGTCAGGACTTAAACAAGACAACACAAACCTGCAAACAAAAACACGTTGTTTTATTATGACATCCCGAATGAAGAAACACATTTAAACTCCGATTTTTTTACTTTAATATCTACCTCGAGACCCACAGATTCTGATAATCGAAGTATCACCTTGCTTATCAGCGTACTTCAGTATTAGCAGGACTGTCGATGGTCACACTAGTCTTGTCTTCTGTACAGCGCTTGTCTTGCAGTTGCAGGAATGAAGGAGTTGGAGCTGCTTCCCAAAATTGACCAACCCGCTTAGCTCTTCAATTTTCAAATTTCCCTCCTAATGAACTCAAGTACAACCAAATGTTATTGTGTGAGGCGCGGTTTTCAAATTCCGCTTTTTGCATCTCTGTGCTAGCGTATTTTTCATTCGTGCGCTTTTTATTGCTGGTGTGGTTGACGGAGAACAGGAACAACAAATTCAAACGCTGCAGCGTCTGCTTTCGGTGGAAGTTTTTGAGGATGGGAAGAACGAAGGGAAGAATACGTGCAGGGGAAGATGGGGGCTCTGACTCTGAGTCTGGGGGATCATCTGCCGGAGGAGGGGGATCAGGTTCAGGTTTGTTTTTCATAAATTGGAATTAGGTCTTTGTTTGTGTTTGTTTGTATTTGTGTATTTATTTAAGCTGTTGTTGGTATTACAGAAGCAAGTTCGAGGGTGTCCTCGCCAGATGGTCAAAGAAAGAGTAGGTCACGGTCTGTGTCGAAAAGTCCTGCAAAGTCTGATGGTTCGGGGCCTTCGGGAAGTCGGAGGAAGTCGAGGAGCCGAAGTGGGTCTCCAATGTCGGCGTCGGAGAGATCAAGGAGTGCGAGTCCAGTTGGCATAAAAAAATCTGGAGATCAGAGGTCGCCAAGTGGCTCACCTCGATCTCAAGGAGGATCAAGAAGTCGAAGTGGGTCACCAGCGTCCCAAAAATCAGGTTCTAGGAGCAGAAGTGGATCTCCAGCAAGTGCCAAGTCTAGATCTAGGAGTGGAAGCCCTGCTGGATCTAGAAAATCTGGAAGTGAAAGTGGAAGCCCAGTTTCAAGGAAGTCCAGGTCGAGAAGCGGTAGTCCTGTTGGATCCCCAAGTGGATCTCCAGCCAGTCAAGGTTCTGGTTCGGGTACGAATTTTTGAAATCCTGAATTCTCATTATGCTGCGTGTCGTGATGTTTTAATGTATTTTTGCATTAATTAATGCCTTTACTGATCCTCACAGTTGTTGTAAAGAAGAAAAAGAAGAAGTCACGAGCAGCTATTGTATCCGGAGACGAATCAGAAGTAGATAAGCCATCTGGGTCTGAAGATGAAGATAAGAAAGCTGGCGGTGGTGATCACGCTTCTGAACTTTTCGGAGATGCTGACGATATAAGTTCGGGTTCGGATGGTGAATCCCGAAAGAAAGAGAAAGGAGATAAATCGCACAAATCTGATGATGATGATGACGATAAACTTGTGGTTGACGAGCCTATGGATGTAATGACTCAACTTCTATGCATATTATTATTATCCTGATATTGCTTGTCACTTGTCATAGTCATAAGTATGTTCAGTTGTAGATTATAGTGGAATCTCATTGTTGTTGCAGGTAGACGAGAACAAAGAAAACAAAGATGAAGAAATCGGTTCAGATACTGAAGCTGCGATTGCCGCCGCAGCAACTGCAACTTCGGACCACGAAGATGAGCCGGAGCCTCTTCCAGAAACTAGGATCGATGTAGAGATTCCTAAAATTACTACGGATCTTGGAAAGGCCATTCACTTTGTGAAACTCCCTAACTTCTTATCCGTTGAGACGCGACCATTTATTCCTGCTAATTATGAAGATGAAATAGACGAAGAAGAAACTCTCGATGAAGAGGGACGGCAACGACTGAAACTTAAAGTAGAAAATACCATTCGATGGAGAGAACGTTTCAATGATGAAGGGGTGTTTGTGAAGGAATCAAACGCTCGTTTCGTGCGATGGTCTGATGGATCTCTGAGTCTTCATTTAGGCAATGAAATTTTTAACGTTTACAAGCAACCGTTACAAGGGGATCACAATCACTTGTTCATTCGTCAAGGCACAGGTCTCCAAGGACAAGGCGTGTTCAGAACAAAACTAACATTCCGACCACATTCTACTGACTCCTTCACGCATAGGAAAATGACACTTTCTCTCGCTGATCGCTCTCAAAAGACGGCAGGCATCAAAATTCTCTCTGTCCCAGTACCATTAAACCCGGAGTCTCAGAGAGACGCCATGATAAAGAAAGAGGAGGATAAACTTAGGGCATCAGTAAGACGAGAAAACAAACAGCGACGAGTTCGTGAAAGAGCTACAGGAAGTCGTGGAGGGTTGTCTTCGAGCTATTTAGAACAAGACTATGATGATGATGACGACGAAAATGCTATCTCGCTTTCGGCCATCAAGAATCGGTTCAAAAAGGGTGGTGCTGGCGCTGCGAGTTCGTCCAAGAGTAAAGCAACGATATATACAAGTGATGAGGAAGACGATGAAGACGAGGACGATAGTTTTAGAGCAAGGAAGCTGGAGCGAGCTAAACGCTTGAAGGATTCGGATGAAGAAGATGAAGATACTGCCAAGGGAAGTCCTAAAGGCGGCAGCGATAGTGATAGCGGTGGTGGCAAGAAGAAGGCTGCTGTTGCAGGAAGCAGCGATTCTGATTAATTTTAATGTAGTTTCTCATGTGTATGCTAGTATGCTTGTTTACATCAACTCAATAAATCGTATTGTTTTATAAATTGATAAACACTGAATACTATTACTGTCTTAATTCACACGTTGTTTTTGTTTTACTCATATTTATGAATTCAATTAGTAGGTAAGTAGTACTCAATTTTGTAGCAGGGTATACGTTATACAAGTACATAATCGTACAATTTATCAATCAACTTTGGTGATTACATTCTAAGTATCGCTTACAGAGATCCGTATATTTAAATTACCTACATTTTTTGTCGTAGTCCGAACCTCTAACATCGACAGAAAACCTTAATTATTCCATTTATCTCCTGTAGCGGTTCAATCTTGTTTTCTTGGAAAATTTCAAAAGGATTGAAGCTAAATTAATTAATATCGCAATGAGTACTAGCCTTAACATTGCAAACAATGAATGCGTCTATTTAACCTGAATATGATCAGTGAATCGTGAAGCTTACTCGGCTACTTGAAAGTTATGTACGTGATTAATTACGAAATTAATTAAGATATGACAATATAACGGAAATGCGGAAAATTATTTTTGCAATACATTGCAATAGAACTTTCACAAAAAGGTACAATAATATTAACTCTGGAATCACAGATCCAATGCTGGTTGTGTGAAAACGTGTATCTTTTATTTATTACCAACGTATGGTACTCAGAAAAAGGAATGGGGAGATGTTTCAATGAACACTGCAACAGGGCGTTTAAAATTAATCGGTGTTTATATTCCGTAAAGAAAAATAACAAGCAATTAGTCACTCATTCTCAGGATCTTTCATACAATAATCGTGCAGTCAAATGAACGACTTCTTCCATGGTATTGGTATTATACTGTCGAACCTAGCCATCGCTCTACTTATGCACAAGTTTTGAAAATACACTGTTCAACACTCACACAAATCTTGTAAATTGACATTACGAAAATTGGTGGACATTAAAAGCATTGTTGTATTGTGATACAGTTTTATAAATCAGAAAAAGAACGATAATCTGTATAGTGTGGCGTGACAGATACTAATTAGGAGAAAGTGCGACTCGACATAAAAATTACTTCTCCTCACACCACTCATTTTCTTTACGAATTTGCTCCTCTTCAGCAGGTGTGAAGTCATTCTTGATGTTAAACTGCTTCCGAATTTCTTCTGGGGTTTTGCCTTTGATCATGTTTGCAACTGTCTTGCAAGTCACATCCAAAAGTCCCTTGATATCCAAGTAATTTGCAGCCTACAAAAATACGATAGTTGAATTTAATTCAGAGTACAATATAAGCCGCATATATAAACAGCACATGTCCACTTAAATGTTTACCAAAATCAGTTCGAACAAAGTAGATTGTTCGACTTTGAGAAACTCGGCGTCCCAACTACTGATGTCATCAGTTCGCTTTTCCTTCGTCTCATCATCTTCCAAAGGTGGAGCATCATCCTGTAATCAATATCAAAAAAGAGTTGAGTACGCTGAAATAAATAATTTCTCTACTTCCTTGAATACATAGTGTTTATGTTAGTGGATAATTGGTACCTTATGATGAGTCGCCCAAAGTATGACTTTCTTCAGGATAGTAGAGTTAACGTTAGGCAAGGGAACCACCTCATCGTCTCCTTCTTCAAATCCCAAATCCTCCAGCATGGTCCTAATCGTCACAGAGCATTGAATCACCTCAATGTCAACCTCTTCCATGTGTCCATCTGAACTCTGAAGTCGAACCTTAGGCATCTAGACATAAAAAGCATACATCAGAACTTGATGGTGAAGCAAGAATCATACTTGAAAAATTGATGATTACACTTGATTTTAAACAAGCTTTGAGTGAGAATGCTTTGGTTTAGCTATTATAACATCTAAGGTGCTTTTCTACGGATTAAGTGTACCACTTAAACGGTCATGTACTCAGCTAAACCCTCAAAAGGGCTGCATTCAAATGGACAATGTTGGGAGCAAGGGGTCTCAGTTTCCGGTGGTGCACAGAGAGTTGCTTTATATACAGTCAACTTATAACTCTATTTTTAGAGTTGAAAAAATACGATTTGTTGGTACTTGGTACTTTGACCTTATTATTAGTACACTTATTCATGCTTATCGATTAGCTACGCACGAAAACCCACAAACCAGTTGTACATAGATTTAGGATTTCAAACAGTAAAATGACTTACAACTTACCATTTCCAATACCATTTAACACTAAAGATAAGCTAAAAGAAGTGTAATATAGTAAGGATACGCTATTGAATGTTGGCTGAATAATATTTTACGACTTTCGTTACTGCCACGTATTCATTCACCTGCTATTTTTTATTTTCAGTTTCCTGGAAGGAGTCTTCTAAGAATGAACTGGCTCACAATGACATTACGTCGTTACGTACAAAGTACAAAGTACATATGTTCTCGTATCATATCTTCATATCGAGTGGTTCTAGTTTTTATCTTCTCTAAAACTAGGATGGTTAATCCTGGTCACACCAATTTGACACTATTGACACTAGTAACAATTGCTGTTTACACTAAAGTATCATCTTACATTTACATCTTACACTGCAACAACTAAGACTGTAATGATGGCTAATGCACCAATACCAAATACCACCCCAATCTTACGCCATAATTTTAATTGCTATGCTGCTAACATAAATCAAGATCGAAAGGATGATTAAATCGTTTACTCTTCATACGACATCGTTTAATTTACACAGAACAAACATAAAACTGATTATCAGTTGTTGTTCTCTCTCGATTGCTTGCAATTTCCAGCCTTAGATTCTGATTATGATTCTACAACTCTGCGAGCGTTTTCAACCTACAGAATTCTGTAAAACTGAACTGAATCTAAACGCGAATGCTTCTATTTAATGCCCTACTTCATCCCTTTATTATAGGCCGCTCATTTTTGTAGTATTCATCATCGAAGCAGATCGATCTTGTCTATTACCCTACAAAAATGGCAATTGTTTTTGTTTATTATGCACTACGTCTCGCTCGACCGGATTCCCAAAGCTTCTTCAGATTAAAAATAGCTATAATGCCCACAAAATTCGACAAATATAATGACAATATACATGATCTTACCTTGTGTTAGTCGAAAACTGTGAAATTGTGTCAAAACGGAATAAATAATCCTTCTCGAGAGAGCTGAATGCTGAAGGTATGCCGTCGAGCAGGTCTTTCTTCTACTATTCTTCTTGAGTCGTCGTTGCGGAGTGGGAAGAGAAATCAGTTTGGCACTTCATTCGGCTGGCTGGGCTTAAGTGAGGCGCTGGTGGCGACAGACGGACACAGAGGGAGTCCTCCACTTCACTCACGTCAAGTGACTTTGAATTCCCGTCACCCGCGCTCATTCAAATTTCTCCTCCTCCACCTTCAATTCTAGGAGTTCAATAAATTCAGAAAGGTCGAAGTCTCTGGAAATTCTTGTTTTCATTTTGGAAAGGCGAGTCACCGTCAGCGACGCAAATAAGCCATGGACAGCTTGTAAGTTCATTCGGGTTTTGACATTTTACATCATTGTTGTGTGTGTGCATCCACTGAATCGTCCAGCGGGTTTGAAAGGCGGAAAATCGGCGAAAGGCGAAACTAACGACGGTTTAACCTGATACTAATTGAGGAAAACCGAGAGTCGGTTTTGAAGTTAATTGAGGATTGGATTTAACCGTAGCGTAGCGTGACTTGACGTGACGACGTGATGTGAGCTTCGAGCTCCATATTTTCTTACTCGGTGCAGATTTTCATGTTGTCTGATTATGTTGTTGTTTTTTGCAGGACGAAAGTTACTGAACGTACGATGAAGTACCCGTACACATTGACGGCGCAGATCAGGCAGTTTCCGTACAAGTTCATGTTCACCAACCAGTGGATCTTCAGGTATTGGTGTTACGGAGTTGTCTGCTCGCTCCCTGTCTTCATGTACATCAGCAAGTTGTGTAAGTACCTGCAACATCTGCATTGTTTCGTTGGTCATGAAATTGGTTGAAGTTCATGATAATAATTTATTATTGTTTGATGTGCTTTTGCAGCCAACTCTCCTGCGAACAAGAAGAAGTGGGCTGAGCAACAAGCTAAAGAGGCTGCCGAACACCACCACTAAAGGCCCAGAGCCGAAACTTAAGAATAGTCAAGAATATGTTGAAGAAAGATGGATATTCAGAAAGCGGAATGAAACAGCGAACATCCGAAATAAGGCGTAGCAAATACAAAAACATCTTGAAGTTAGCTCTGATTAATGTATCAGATCAATTTCACATGTAAATTCCTGTAGGGTGAATAAATGAAAATTCTAATATGTATCGAGGTCGTATTGCTGCCTTCTTGTAGTTCATGGATTTTTGGGTAAGAGATTTCAGATACACCCAATCTGCAGACAGGCCGTCGATTTATATTTCTCTGCTTGTTGTTTGTTTCTGGAGACAGGTCCAAAATAATTTAATAAAAAAATAGGACAGGAATTTCTTTAATGGAATTTTTAAAATTTGGAACTCGTAGACCAAAAGATATTAGGTTGGGAATTTAGGGACCATCAGACGGAAAAGAGGAGTTTGATTTTGACTGCTCAGAGACTTCTATCACTTTTTGTTGTTGCTGGTAAGCCACTTTGATTTGTCCCTGGACGGAAATGAGTTCATGAATAGTTTGGAGAAATGTAGGTCCCAATTTTGCGAGAATAGCTTGTCCTTCTGTCTTAGCCTGTCGAACTTCTTCCACTTGAGACTCTACAGACTTCAGAATTATTTTGTACTGTTCATCCAGTCCAGCAGCGTCCTTGGAAAACTCAAACTCACTTCTAGAAAAGTCACGGACAGTGTTTGGGTCCTTCGTTAGCTTGTTTGTTTCGTTTTCTTTAGACATTTTAGTTACAGTATTCTTAAGTGTATTTTTCTCTTCCTTAAGACTCTCCAATCTTTGTTCCAAGGCCTCAGCGTTCTTCAACTTTTCTTCGTTATTTCTCTCAGCTTCCTTGAGCCGGTCGACCTCGTGCTGGAGAGCGAACCCAGCTTTCTTGCACTCTTCCAATTCCTTCGTCTGACTCTTGACTTGTTTTACAAGTCGTCTGCTTTTTGTGTTGAGCTCTTCCATCTCTTTCTCCCACTGTCGTACTTTTTCTGCACTTTTCTTCAAAGTATTCTTCAGCTCGCTATTTTCCCTGTGAAGCTTTCTGATTGTTTCATGCATATGCTTTTTCTTCGCGTTTAATTCAGGTATGTCTGGTGGAGAAGCTCCCTTCTCCATTAGAGAAATTTTGGAGCAACTAATTGGTCCTGTGGTTGCAGCCTTTGCGTACGACTTTTCCCTACAACTTTCTTCGCCTGAAGAAGCACAAGCGACAAGCCTCACTTTATTCCGTGGTGCTTTCACTCGGAGATCTTTCAGGGAGTATTTAGTCTTCGGGTAATCTCCATGTCCACACCCTTTGCTTTGACTCCGTTTCGGGGATGAAATGAAACGGACGTCTTGTTTGTTTGGTGGGCTTGACCCTTGATTCCACGGGTTGTTTCCACAATGAGGATTTTGTAGACTACCTTTACCTCTACTCGCTTTACGGCATTGCTGAGAAGCTTTGCATCGCTCCAAGATAGTCGTGAACTGGTGTTGTTCATAGTCTGAAGCAAATCCTATGCCATAAATTGTCCCTGTGGCTCGATCAGTCCAGTGTCCGAACTTGTCTGATGTCTTGTGGAAGTCAAGGCAAAATGAGACGATGGAATTGATAACCACTCGCTGACCTTCTCCATCTACGGCGATAATTCTGTGGATGCCTCCTTGCGTATCATCGAAAGCTATGGAAGTTGGCACCTTCGTAGGTGCAAGAGAGACCCACCCTCTCGTGTTCCATTCATCGTATGCAAATACCTCAGCATTTGCTAAATAAATCGGTCTCACATGATCCGAATTCTGGTCCTTATCGCCGTCTATTTCTCCTCCAGAACTCATATTCCTACCACATCACACGAATCATCTTTAGCTTGTAGATTTCACTTGTTATAAACAATGAACATATTTACCTTATGGATCACCCAATCATTGGAATCTGATAAAATTAAAATCTAGTCTAAAAGTAATTAAATAAAATGCACGAATATATAGAATGGGGCGTGGGAAAGTTTATGGAAATGGAAATGTACCCCTTAGATACTGTCATAGATGATACTGTAGTAAAGAACTATGACAGAGAATTCACTTTCACCTGTACGCCATAGTTCACACAGTCGATCATTTATTCCAGTCTGTCGCCTCATCTTACAAAATGACAAAAAGTATAAAAAACTCAATGAATGAAGAGTCGAACGCTACGTCTGGTAACTTGTAGGCGGGCGGAGACCTCCTTTTACACTATTACTCGTGTTAATAGTATTACTGTTTGTGAATTTGAAGCTGCTTTCTCCAAGGTTCTTCCCCGCATTACCATTGTCATAAACACTGCTATTGTTATAGATCTCTCCGTGTATTGATATAAGTTCATGTATCGCCTTAGTAAATAGTGAGTCAACGTCAGCGATAGTTCTCTGTTCTGCTTTCGTTGCAGCGACCACTTCTTGCAGCGGAGCGTGTGCTTTCTCCAACATCTCTTTGTAGTGACCTTGAAGTGCAGCCAATTTCTGTGCATTCACAGCTTTCCGCATTTCTTGTTCTTGGAGAGACGCTTCAGCTCTCATCTTTTCGATACGTCTCTTCTCCTGAAGGTCCTTAATCTTTCCCCTTAGCTTTACATTCTCTCCTAACACGATTTGAATTCTTTGTTCCTTCTCTTTCAGTGCTTGAATGGTGGAAGCGTTATTGGCTATGCTTTCCTTGCAGATTCGAGCAGCTTCTGCATATTCCCTGTTCTGTTTCTTTAGCTCTTCGAGTTCTCCACTTCTTTCCTGGAGTTTCTGGAGAAGCACGGAGTTGTCTGAACGGACTGTTTCCATCTGTAACTCCCATTTCTTGAGGTTTGTGGAACTCTCTATCATTATCTTCTTTAGGCGAGCATTCTCATCCTTCACGCGATGAAGTTCTGCCATCAGTCCGGGATCGTCTATTTCACTTTCTTCTGTCATGCAGTAGTCCCCTTTGCCTGTTACACCCATCCGAGGATATGCGTTCATTCCGTACGTAGATGGAGGGTACAATGATTTGCTAGGCTTCAATACTTTTTCTGAAACAACGTGATATTCTGGAGGCTCCTTTAGGACCGAGTTTTGCTTGATGAAGTCCTCAAAATCTGAGGTGGAAGAGGCAGCAGGATTTGGGAGTTTAAATGGAACTTTCGTGTTAGAAGCTTGGATTGCATTTGGCTTCGTGTCGATCTCGGTTGTCTGGGCTGCTTCCAAAAGCTTCGCGACGTCTGGGTGAGCTGACCAGGATGGAAGAATACAAGATGCTGTGTTGGTCACCGTGTTGGAGATCCCTGCAGGAAGTGGCGTGGGAGGTAAACGATTCACTACTGCATGCAGGAGATTACCGTTCGAAGTGAAAGCAGGATTACGGGGTTTATTTTCTGGGCGGTTCTTTACAGCTGGAGCTGGAAAGGCTGGAGGGACAGCGTGAGTCCGCTTTGTATTAGGCAAACATAATACCGACGCTTGAGCCTTCTGCAGACTTTCGTGGAACAAGTCAATGTCACCAGTACCACTGAATCCTACGCCATAAATGATACCTGTTCTGTCATCTGTCCAATGCCCAAAGTTGCTCGACGTCTTTTGAAACTTCAGGGTTGGCAATATGGTAGAATTTACTGTTGTCCTTTTATTCTCATTGTCAATACCCAGAATACGGTAACTTTCTCTCCCAGCGTCATACAAAATGGATATTGTCGTCACTGTGGACTGAAGAGGAACCCAACTCTTATCAGTGAAGGTGTGGACTTTTGCTTGAGCCAAGTATAATGGGATAATCTGTGATGTCATTATCTTCGTATTGCTTGTGTGAGTAATACATACAGTTTAGTTAGTAACTAAACTGTAAACTAATTGTAAGAAGTGCAGATGGAATGACAGAAAGTTACGAAGTTAATTGAAACAATAGTAAGCGGAATTCTCAGGAATTACTATATTATTATACGATTTGAGATGTAAA
Organism: Isotomurus pseudopalustris; assembly: GCA_034698685.1. Taxonomy (NCBI): domain Eukaryota; kingdom Metazoa; phylum Arthropoda; class Collembola; order Entomobryomorpha; family Isotomidae; genus Isotomurus; species Isotomurus pseudopalustris. The sequence continues at coordinate 19,733 of JAQGBV010000940.1, forward strand.
ATCGAATTCATGGTAACTGGAAATCTTGGGCGGTTTAA
>JAQGBV010000941.1:0-19765 GCA_034698685.1 Isotomurus pseudopalustris
ACATGGCTCTCATCATTATAATTACACGACAATTTTTATATAAAAGTATCCGTCAATTTTTACCTACTATTCTACTAATGGGATCTAGACTAGAGTGATTTATTTTGGAATTATAGTGGGAGAGTAGTGCTATTTCTAGAGCTTTCACCACTTTTTCCTTTTTCTTCAAGCAAGGTTGAGAAAAGTAGGAAGTTTATTGTTTATTGGGTTTGTATGAATGCATGATGATTTTTTTTAACAGAATTTGTCGCATTCTCGTCAGCTTTTTGTTGCGAAGTTTTTATCAAAGTACGGTTGTTGGAGTATGGTGTATCGTAGATCTGCGTAAACACCAGATATGATATTCATAGGTCATGGTGGAGATGGATCATGCTAAAGTCACGCTGGCGTCATGCATATTTCGGACATGTGAGAGTGAGAGAGCCACGAACTTTATGTGTTCCATGGGGAATTGTGGACCCCGTGAGAATTGAATGGATATATGTATGTATGATTGCAGTTTAATTCACAATTCAAGTTCATGGTGGAAGTAAGACGGGTGGGAGTGTATTAAAGTATGCAAAGAATTTTTGTATTACTGTCATTGGATCTGATGGGATGTGGTGAGCCACTTGAACTTATAGCGGACAGCTCGTGTTATTCCAGATGGAGGGAGAAGTGTGTGTTTGATTGAAAGTCAAAGTCGAAAGAAGTTTACGTAATACGTGTATCTGTAATGTGCAGATCTTTCTAGGAATAGTCAATAAATTGATGATGCAGTTTGTTCGAGTTGGGTCAGTCCAATCTCCAATCATTAGTCATTAGTGGAACAGAACTGTTTAATTATAATGAAAACTGTATTTCGCAGAGCTCAAAATGCATAGAGTCACCTCCGACGTGCTCTCATGATGAAAAATAAAAATGTAGGATGTGTGTATGTTATTCTTATTATGATAGAGTAATAATCATGAGTAGTCGACTTTGCGTACACATCATGCGTCTTGTTTGTTTTAAGTGATGGAAAAATGCCAAAAATCCGATGAGATTTCCGATTTCTCCGTCACAAATGCAAAGAGTCAATAGTGGCATTTTAAATAAAGTCGCATGATATTACATTAAATCCCAAAAGAGCGTAAAAAGTCCTGGTGCAAGTGACAATTTAAGGTGATAAGGTAAATCTATACAGAGTAAATTCAATAAGCTGAACATGGTCAGTAAGTCTGGCTTGTTTGTATTTCTACTCATCCTATGTTCATTCATTATTAACCCAATCCTCGCATCGTACGATCAATTACGTAAGAGGGAAATCTCCCAACCTGCTAGAAGTGCCAAATCCAACTATCACTGCAATGGTATTTCTGAAGACGTGGTATGTTCAGTAGGCAAAGGAAACAGTGGTGTGTGCTCTGCACATGGAGAATGTAACTGTTCTCACGGATTTTGCAATTGCTTCCCTGACTGGGCTGGATCTTCTTGTGAATATCATGCAAGCATTGTACGAAAGGGAAATACGGATTGCTTAATTATACTGTTGCTTACGTGGCTTTATCTTTTGAATAATTATAATTTCTTTTATTCTTATGCACAGCTAAATTGCGACAGTCTCAGAAGCTGTGTACAGTGCAAAGTTCATGGAACAGGCCCACTTGCAGACGATGACAATGGATGTGAATATTTTTGCAAAGATTACCCTCGTGTCATTGCTGTCAGCAATTTCTACGCGCAAAGTACGCACACCTTATTGTGAAACAGATAATTATTGATCTGCTTTTGCAGTCAATGAATAGCTTGTGTCACAGAACTAAGCAGTTTGTTCTTTGATTTCAGGTCATGAAACGCTGTGCAGTTACATAGACGACTCACCCGAAAGGTGCAGATTTCTTTTTAAGGTGGAAAACTTCCCTTCCTTGAGACGAACAAATAGAAACGAAGTAAATGCTGACGTCTACGTTATTGCAAAATTGAACATGGATTGCCACAAATCTGGCAATCCTAAAAAGTTTCCACTCATAAAGAATGAAGGACATGACACGGATACGGGTAACAATAAAATGATTAGCAGTCATCAAATTATGGAACATATTCGAGATGAGGAGGAAAAGAAACAAAGTGGTCTTAATGGTTACGTAACTCCAATTGTACTCCTGATGTTCATCGTGTTACCAACTGCTGCATGCATATTTTCGTTCATTTTCAATGTTCCGAGACTTCCTTGTGGGTTGTGCAATAAGTTTCGACGTCCCAGCTCTGCTTACCTGAGGAATGCTCGACCCTATCCTGGAGCGATCGAAGACAACAATATAATCTACGATCTGTGAGATCAACTTCGGCCTGGAAAGCGACAAAAAAGTTGGTATTGCATTAATTGCGTGTTTACAAGCTGAATTAGTTTTCAACTGCGAAATCAATTCAAGGTGCCTAATAGTGCATAGTGGAAGATCTAATATCTGTAATTATATTGTTGACGTGTCTGTGAAGTCAACAACATCGACTTAGAAGCAATCAAAAATGTTGTTTTGCATGTTTCAAGCTGAATTAATTAATTAGTTTCCGCTTGTATGTAATGAGATAAGAAGTCTGTGATGTAACGACTGATTGCGGATAGTTGAAATAAAGTTTATTTTATACCCTGCGTCATGACGCACAAAGTTTTCCAACACGTGTGTGTCAGGTGAGTTTTTAATAACCGAGTCAATCTTAAAAACAGCGTTGCTTGTGTTAAATGTACTATGTGCATTTAATAAACATTAATAGTAGCCCTTCTTTAAATTGTCATTGTGTTGTAGTTACTTACTCGGTAATTGCTGCATTAAGAAAAGGTTTTGCTCACTTACATGTAGAAATATTCATCATCACTATTCTAGAATTCATGCTGTCAGCATCCTCTATTAATTTAGTGTTCCATCACTCTCCCTCTGGCCTGAATAGTTCAATGTCTAACTTCTTCTCCAACCTTCTTCACTTCATATCTCTTGAATGTACACTCTGCATGCATTTAATGTATTCTGATAGTAAACCCTAATGTGTTTAACCCCTCCAATATTCTCCGTTTACTTTCCTTCTACACTAGCACTAATCCTTGGCATAGAATATACGAAATCTTCGATTCCTCTTAACACATCTCTTCTCTGCTTCACCACGCTATACATCACCTCCCCTCTCTCCTACAAAATACCCAGAGACACAGCACAGTTGTGTACAAGATCTGTCTGTACATATAGGAGCAGTCTGTTTACACACTTATTTCCCTACTGGAGTAGAAAAAGGTTTATTCCGAAATGAACGTGATGATGAGATTCCGAATCCCATCCGAATGGTAAAGCTGATGAACTCACTCATGGTCTGTAAGCATTGCTTGCATTACGATCCCTCTAAAGTATAGCCAAGAAACCAAAAGTTTGCTTTGCTTATTCTTTACTTCCGTAGCAAGGATCTCTCCCTATTTCTTCCATTAGTAAGATATTGTGCATTAGAGGAACTGCCCTCATCATCATCTCTTAAAACCAAAGCTTCTTCGGGTTAAACAAACTTCAGCAACCCAGCCCAAGATCTTAAATTTGTAGACAGTCTTCGTACTGATTACTTACACTCTCCCTCCCTACCACCACAACACGAGTGATTCAATTAAAAACCTAATTCCAAACATTTAAAGTGCACTTCTGGAAATCCTAAAATCGTCCACTAATTTTTTAACCTTTGAATAACATTTTAAAAGTAAACTGAAATACTTAATCAGTCACAAAGTGGGTATTGAAGCTGGAGAAAAAGCCAGGTGTGTGCGTGTGTGTGTTTGATTACCTCACACTACAGTGCATCGTTAGTATATTTTAGTATGCACATTCTCCTTCATACCATTTATACAAATTGCCTATTTAAACACAAATGCATCAGATGAGAACACAAGTCTATCCTTTCAACAATACTTTACGCTGCACCTACAAATAACATTATAAGCATCGTATTGTTGGATGATATCAGCAACTCGAGTGGGAGATGGTGTATGAAGATTCTAAATCTAAATTTTGTACGGAGTGTGGGCGTAGGTGCGGTGAGAAATTTTTTGTGCATTTTTGATCAACTAGTGAGAGAATTTGGATCGAAGATCAACAACGAAGACTTGTAGCACTGGAACTGGACTGACACTTCATATGGGCACAGACATCTTCCTTAATTGGAACTGATTTAGACAAACAACCGTTTTAGTGGGTCGTGCATTCTTCCTTCCCATTTCAGACAGAACTACTTAAGACACTTTTAAAAGACGCTGTTGTGTTCATAGGAAAAGTCAACACTACGAGAGATTATACTGAAAAACCCAAGTTGATATTGGCAAGTGAGATTTTCTTCCGGAGAGAGAGATCCTAACGAAACGAACGAGAGGAACTTTTACAGAGGATCATTAAGCCCGTCAAGAGTTGGGGGAAGTGAATTGTGGAAGTGAAGTCAGAACTCAGGACGGATTCGGATTAGTCATTCGATTTCATTGGCAATCATGATAGGCGACTAGTTGGTGTTGGTGTCCATGTAGGAGGTTTCAGTTTAGTCATATTGGATGTCTCTATAATATTATTTCCTGAAAGAAGATACACACACGTACATTGAATGTCTATATCTTCACCACTCCATGCCCACGCACCAAATAAACTAGTCATCTTTTACTACTCTGCTCCTTCATCTTCAGCAAAAGAAACTGAATGAACTCATACACAAACTGTCTCTCACCTCAACGAATTTGGCACAGTTAATGTACTTATAGAATCGAAACTTTAAGCTGCAAAAACCAGCCTAACCTTATATACTTAAGAGTACAAAGTGACACACTTTTTCCGGTTAAGGCAGCTTAACGATATTTTCCCGTCCGGAAATTTCACCGTGATATTTTGTGCAATCTAAAATCTAAACAGTAAAGAACTTCGAGTAGTTTATTGGAGAATTTATGAAAGTACTACTGTAGAACATTTTCATTGATTCCATTGTGAGTCATATATTTGTTAAAACTAAAGAAGTGATTGTTGAGTAGTCTACACAACAATTGCACGCAGCGACAGTGACAATGATGTGAAGACAACTTGCCTTGCATTACAAGAAGTACTGCAGTTGCTGCTGCTGCGGATTCCCACGCAAACGTAGCAGTTACAAGCTACAAGTGACTTTCATCAATATTATAAACCGTCTGTAACTTTAAAACGCCTTATAACCGGAAGGAGGTTCCAGAAGTCTTCCTAACTTTAGGGAATCGATAGATCTCGATTGAAAATAGAATCTACTTCACAATGAAGTCCATATTCCTCATAGCCATTGCAGTTCTAGCACTGACAGACCTCGCACTAGGTCAAAGTGGAAATTCATCGTGTACAGCGAAGAAAACTTGCGGGGATTGTATTAGAAGTCCAGACTGCGTTTGGTGTGCACAGCCTGTGAGTTTCACTTTTTTTAATGAGACCTTCAAACATTTATCGATACTGCATTCTTATCTTATTGATTCTGTAAATATTAATTTTCGATTGAAAAATAAAAATTGAATGTTTACAGCGTTATGAAAGATCGGAGAGAAGTCCGTATCCCAGGTGCAATACAGCCACACGACATTTGGCTCTTCCAATAGATTCCAGGTGCAGGGAAGAGTTCCTTATCAATCCAAGCCATGAGTATGAGCTCTCCCGGTAAGTGCACACACACACACACTCTGAGAGTATTTACATTCAAGCCGGAGATAAGCTTACTTTAATTATCTATTTACACACTGCATTCTATCGCAATATCAGGAATGCGGAGTTCTCGAAAGGAAGCGAGTACAGATCAGCCGTCCAAATTAGACCTCAAGAAGTCAAACTAAAGCTTCGTGTTCGCCAGTCCTTCGATATGAACATGCAGTATGCTCAAGCCGAAGACTACCCAGTGGACTTGTATTACTTGATGGATCTCTCTAAGTCTATGGAAGATGATAAGGTGAAAGAATTGTGGCTAATGCTAACCGTCCAATCAATGAAACCACATTTAAGCCGATTGTGGTTGTGCAAGTGAAAGCACGTGAATGATGATGATTCTTTAATGACTGTACACAGGATGAGTTATCAAAACTGGGAAGCTTGTTGGCAGAGACTATGCAAAACTTGACCTCAAACTTCCGGTTGGGATTTGGCTCTTTTGTTGATAAGGTGGTGATGCCATTCGTGTCTACTGTGGAGAAAAAGTAATACTTACATTTTCATTAATTAGTTGATATGATTAGCGTTTATTTGTTGGAGAAAAGAACATTTCAAAAATGAGTTGAAGGGGCTTAGGATTCTAGAGCCATGTGACAAATGCGTCCCACCCTACGGTTTCCGCAACCACCTCTATCTGACTACCAACACGAGCCAATTCTCAGTAAGTAATCCCGAACACTTTCACACGGACGTTTTTTTTTGTCATCGAACACCTTTTACGATATTTTTTGCAACGAGAAACACACTTGACATTTACAACACGAGATGCACAAACACACACTCACGAATGTTTTTTCTTGAGACCTCCTCCACTTCTGCTGGAGACTCCAAGCGTTTGAGATTCCTATAAATTGAATATTTTTAACCAACCGATTCTGACAGAATCTTGGATGGTTTCCCCTTGTGAATTGCAGGATGAAAGACTTTGGTTAGGATGAAACAATTTTTGACAGCATCCATTCCACACGCCAGTCTTCATAGGCCTGTAAATATTTTTTATCATCATTTTTGCCCAACTTCCTTTTTCATCTCGTACTTTTGTACTTTTGTATGCAATTGTAGCAGCGGGTGACTCCTTTGTGTCTTTGTTATTTTTGGTATTTTTCATGTATTTATTTGCACCTTTTGTTCGACAGTCGCTTTACATTTTTTGGTTCGGGGTTGCTAATAATTCCGTCGGTTCGGTCTGCAATTCAATGTATGTCATCAGTCGTCTTCGATTTATTCTACAGTCTTCTCTCCGTCCAATAACAATTTTGTAATTGAACTTCCTACAGCAAAAAAAAAGCCGAGACGTGATTACCTTTCCCTAAACATCCTCTCCTTTTCCAATTTCAGAGCAAAAACCAATTTGATTGTTTTTGTAAAACAGACTTTCTCATTACATATCTCATGTGTATGTATGTTTAAGCTGGAAATTCGGTTCGGTGGTGTCTATTTATAGCCTTCTTGTACATTATGGTGGTGTCACTTTCAGTCCGTATGCTCCTGTTTTGTTTTAAACATACTGCAATTTTGCAGTAATTTAGAGGCAATGCGTCTTATTGCTCTTGTGAAAATCATCAATCTTGGGCTGATGGGGTGCGAGTGGTGCATGCGATGTATGTACGCGAATAGCAAAGCGTCGCCAAGCCGTTATTTAAGCTGTGAAATCCGTTAAAAGCCCTTTCAAGCCAGAAATTGAGAGACTTAATGAAATGATTTACCACTTTTACCAGTCAATTTAATCAATGAAAAAAATTGTGATAAAGTTTACTGCAGCCATGTCCCGGTTGTGAAGCTCCCTATGGGTTTCAAAACGTCATGTCTCTGGACCGAGACACTTCACGCTTCGCCGTAAGTCTCATGAGAAAACATCTCCACAGAATAATTGAATTGCCAATGATTCAACCCCTTCTCATTTTACTAAACGAACTGTAACTCTCATTTATAATTCATATCTTCATGTTCACAACAGCTTCGAATGCTTTTCTGCTTCCTGTCTCCATTTTTGCAACATTATGCTTTTTGCTACTTCGTTCGGAGTTTATTTATTCGTTCGAGGCTTTTGTACTGTACTCTCCCACATTAAATAATTATCTTCGAATCCTTAAATTTTCCCCAAGTCAATTCTAAAAGAATTTTGATTCACTTAAGTTATTTCTTCATCTGTCAATCTGTGCTTTGAGATTAGATCATAAGTTCGAATATGGATGTACCCGAGAAACCAGTTACTTATAAAATGATTCACAATAACAAAAAGGGGAAATCACAAAATTGTGGCCACCCAGAAGGTCACCAAAGTTTATTTATATAAAATTATTGACCCTGAAGATTGGATATTGTCCTTAAAAACTTAATGACTTTGACTCATACGATTAAGAAGCAGACTTACCAATTTTGACAGTTTAATATTTGCTCTAAATTTACTCTTCATTTTGTTTAACTTCCTAATATTCCTTAATGAGGTCAAAAGTGAGGTCATAAACTAAATGTCAGTGCGAAATGTGCAGGGTGAAGTCGCTAGTGCCAGAGTGTCAGGAAACTTGGACGCTCCTGAAGGAGGTTTCGACGCTATCATGCAAGCTATTGTTTGTGACCAAATCGGTAAGTGGTCGCCTATGCTAATAAATTGATTTGTCAATCCTCTTAGTAATTCAAAGCAAGTTGAATTTTAATTTAATTCTCTCAGGTTGGAGACAACAGGCGAGAAGATTGGTAGTCTTTTCGACAGATGCATCATTCCATTACGCAGGAGACGGGAAAGTAAGTTTATTCTGAAGGTTAATTATGCGAGAAAAGTAGGAAATGATCTCCAGTGAGGGTTCTCTGTCTTTTCATGTGCAGCTTGGAGGAATCGTAAAACCTAATGATGGAAAGTGCCATTTGGATACGAAGGGAGAATACACTCACTCAACTATACAGGATTATCCATCTGTGGCTCAAGTCAATTCTAAAGTGAAGGAAAAATCCATCAACTTGATCTTTGCTGTGACTGCTGAACAAATCAAGATTTACGAAAGATTAAGTCAACAAGTTGAAGGATCCAGTTGTGGAGTCCTTGCGGCAGATTCTGCTAATGTGGTCGACTTGGTTAGAGATCAATATCAGGTTAGGCTCTTTAGCAATGTTAAACTGGACTGAGTGAATGGAAATGTTAGAGTCTCTTTTCGATGCATTTAGAAAATTACTTCTTCCGTCGAACTGAAAGACACAGCTGCAGGATTTGTTAAAGTATCCTACTTCTCTAACTGCGCTGACCCTCCTACTTGGGTTGAGACTAATAAGTGTGGCGGACTCCGAGTTGGCGATGTTGTAAAGTAAGTGTCGCACGTTTTACAATAAGAAGAGTTATAAACTGATGGCTGGAATGTCTTACCATCAGCTTCAAAGTAAAGATCGAAGTGACCGAGTGTCCCAAGGATCCCAATGAGTGGAGACAGAAGTTCCAAATTTACCGAGTTGGATTGAACGAGAGTCTTACTGTAGACTTGGAAATGATTTGCGAGTGCCCTTGTGAAATTCCAGGAAATCCAGTGAGTGAAAATATTTAAGAATGAAGTTGTTAATTAGTATTACCTGTGGATTATGTACTGACGATATGCGTCTGTTCAGGGCTATGAACCAAACTCACCGGATTGCAGAAATGTTGGAACAGCCAAGTGTGGCGTTTGTGAATGTGGAGACTTCCATTACGGCCGTCAATGTGAATGTGATATTCGTGGTGGAGCTGTAATTGACGATGACAGCGGTTGCAGACACGACAACACTACTGATATCATCTGTTCTGGCAGAGGAACATGTCTTTGCGGACAATGTGACTGCTTACCACGGGACGATCCTTCGGAGGTACTATTCTCATGAAATGATGTAAATGAAATACCTCGAAGGGAAGCACCTTTTTAATTAAATTGGTTGTCGATTGCAGAAAGTAGAAGGCCAGTATTGCGAGTGTGATAACTTCAGCTGCGCTCGCGACAACGGAGAACTATGCTCTGCTCACGGAAGATGTGATTGCGGAAAGTGTATTTGCAATCCTGGTTGGACTGGCGATGCTTGTCAATGCTCTACTAATATTGTATGTTAATATCTCGTATATATTTGTGTGTCATCATCTGTATGTATACAACTTGTACACTTCCCCATTAAAAATTTGCAGGAAACATGCATTGAACCAGGAGATGAAGACGTGTGCAATAAACGAGGAGACTGCGTCTGTGGAAAGTGCGCTTGTAACACCACCGTCGAAAGATACTACGGACGGTTCTGCGAAAAGTGTCCCGTAAGTTCCTTCTTCACAATTTACAAACATAAATGTGTAGTAAAAAAATAATGGAATTCTTGCTTGTTAGAAACAGATTATTTATTCATTGTAATTTAATTTCAGACATGCCCTGGACGTTGTGAGGAACTGAAGGACTGTGTTCAATGCCGTGTTCACCAGACAGGAGAATTCAAAGATGTAAAAAAGAAACCTTACTTATTAATTGATTGATGGTTACATTTACTAATTTCACATTTTGAATGTTAGGAGGACGAATGTGAGGAGCAGTGCGTTGCTTTCCCAGCTCCAGAATTGGTTGATGTTGCAAGTAGCGACGACGAACAGGATGAAAAGTACTGCGCTTTCACTGACCATTCCGATGGATGCAGATTCTACTTCGTGTATGGATACAACCCTCAAGGAAAGCTGTACATCAAAGCCCAACGAACGAAAGATTGTCCACCGGAGCCTCCAATCTTGTGGATCATCTCAGGAGTCGTCGGAGCCATCGTTTTAGTCGGTCTTCTCTTCATTCTCCTCTGGAAACTTTTGACACACATTCACGATCGGGCTGAGTACGCCAGGTTTGAGAAGGAAAGAATGAGTGCCAAATGGGATGCTGTAAGTTCTTTGACAATGTTCCAACAACTTTGATACAAATCTGTACTAACCAAGTAATCTGAGTGTAGAATGGATTAAATTAATGGATTCTTTCAATTTTGTAGGGCGAGAATCCAATTTACAAGCAAGCTACTTCAACCTTCAAAAACCCAATGTATTCAGGAAGATAATTCAATTGATGGCCAAGACATTTTTTCTGTCCTTTTCAACGGGAACTAAGTCGCGCTTAACAAGTTTTCAGTTGTAATGAAATGTAACTCAATTTCTATATTTGCCATGTGTTTCTATCTGAAATAGTTTCATCAATTTATGTTCCTTGTGTGACAAACAGTTTCCTAATTATTCATTCAGATGTAAATTATTTATTAACTCGTTAAAAATGATGTTGCCTTTAAAGATCCTTTTGACAGGACAACAGAACATTTTCAGTATTGGATCGCCTTTAAAGCTATTTTAAACGTCCGTAGAACGCCTCTCTTATTCTGGAGTTGTAGCAAACTTCAAAGTAACCGTAATCTTGTCAGTATTTGTAAATTCACAAATACATCAACATGCGCATAAGCTAATGATGATGATATGACGATAATTAATTAATATATATTTAAAATTGAGATAGATTGTAACTACTACACAAGTGTATGCAAACCACTGCCGTATTTAGTCCTTTGGAGAATAGAACTTCAATTCGTCTGAAATATGAAGAGACACACTGCTACTTACCTATTTACAAAACTCTCTCCTTCCTGGCTCCGGAGGATGTAAATGTTCCTTAACGAGTAATCGTACTTATGTAGCCAAATTAGTTGAGGATCATTGCAATAAACCTCATAACCATTTCTTGAAATTGCATTGCACGACAGTCAGCAAATAAGTAGCAAGTTTTCTGTTTCCAGTCCGCAGCAGGATTCGCCATAAACACGAATAATATTGAGTAACTCGATGAGATTTGTTCTTAAATATGTAAAAGACTATGTAACCTGTGTAGCTTTAAGAATTTACATGTGTTGAGCAATTACGTTTTTTAAATGTTCATTTGTACACTACTTTTATTGTCATGTACCCTTGTATTCAAATACAAAGTGTCACGATACTAACTAACGTCCTGTTTGTATTCAGTAGTAATATTTAATGAAAGATGGAAGAATAGATAGGGAGTAACATGAGTTTACCATTCTAAGTCTAACCAATAATCAAATCGAATAAAAAATAGTTTTAAATTGTACCAATCTCTCGATTTCGTTCACATTGAATCCAGAGTCAACGTTGATTTAAATTCCACTGTTAAGTACTAAGGTTCATTGATTATTAAATTACACTAGGTTGAAACCAGTTAAAAACCCAGACAGCTAGGACGTTCAAGACGTAACAATTTCAATTCAATTACTTCTGGAAATCTTCAGATTCATTCGTGTCACCTTCCACGTCCAGAATTAGAATCTCCGGTGACGGCGATGACTGTACATTATCGATTGAACCCATCGTTTCAGCTTGAACTTCATCGTCTTCTTTTACCCCATCGCTGCAATTACAAGGTAAAAATAATGAAAATGAAGTTAATAGGTTGCATCCTAGTCTCTGATGGAAGTGTTGTGTAATTACGGTATTTTAAGGTCATCCTTATCCATACTGCTTATCTCGTCCGGCAATACTGCTGGAGAGTCAAATGCCGGAAATGGAGCTCCAGTGGACGACGAGTCCAGCTCCAGTGAATTTTCAGCAGGCACTGGTACTGGCTCCTCACTTCCAAAGAGAAGGGGTAGCTTTCCTTGAGGCACGCAAAGTACGAGATACAGCACTCCTCCAGAAATAGCCAATGAAGTCAATGCGTATAACACAAGGCACGTATAGAAAATCGCCTTTTCGTACTTTCCGTCTTCCTTAGGATACTTGACGAACATTTCGAAACTAACCCTCAAGGTTTCCTATAAAAGCTGTCTTGCAGTAATTTTAGGCAGTAAAATCGGCTCGCAGTAGACTGAGCTGAAGAAATCGAGTGAATAGAGACGCCTTCAAGTTGCAAAAGTCGAGTGCTCAAGACATCAACAACAACTTAACATATCTGACGATGTCCCATTCTCATGGCCTTTGGATCCAAAAAGTATTTGATTACACTAACAACCATTATCGAGGTTTTTCATAAGAAGGAACACAAACGATATAATATGTGAGATAAAGTGCAGAAATATGAGTCACTGATCGTGAAACTATGAAAGTTTCTTGCACGCAGTACATTTTGTGCAACAATAATAAGTTCCTCGAACACAATGTGCAATTGAATAATCAAATAAATGTAGACGTCAATAGCAGCGATGGACATTAAATAATGAGAGTGAGGTTTTATTCCCTTAGATTTAAAATGTGATATGATCACTGATCAATGGAAAATAAAATTTGATTAACAAACTATTACCCTATTCTTATTAGTCCTCACACTTGTACATACATATTAACGATTTGTGCTTATGGTGTGGCATTTAACGAACTATATATAATCAACTTACAATCTAGACTAACATTTATGGCAATTTATAATGACTACAGATCGATTTACATTTCATTTGGCTCTATAAAAGACAACTTGCATGTGTGGATTATTAAAACAGCTCTTAATTAATGTTATCGTTCTACACATATGAACTCGGGCTATCCACGGCTAAAATACATCACAAATAATCAGGCATGCAAATAAATCACGACATCGGTACACAATACTAAACAGTGAATAGCATGAGAACTCTCCAACTCTTTTGATATTACAACAACATATTTACACCTTAAAACCTTAGAATGCAGAGAGCTCTTTCTCTGCTGAGGTATTTCATGGTGAACCGGAATTTCGTTTTATTATACTGCAAAACTGCAAACTTCAAAGTGGAATGCACAATTGCAAATTGAATGATGAACATGTGTGCTTCTTATTCTTCTTCAGGCGTCGAATTACTTTTAGTGTGTTAGATTACTTATTTATTACGAGACAAAACCCAATAAGGTATTTTGTATCTTTTAACTCATACTGTCATCATTGGAGACTGTAGACTAGCTTATTTAGTTTAGTATTTAAAATCTCATGTGTTGTTCGGAATGCAAAATACCCGGCTGAAGCGTACAGAGACAGAATGGAGAACAGAAGGAGAGAGATGGGAGATAGAGAGCTTAAGACGGGAGAGAGAGAGAGATTAAGTTAAGAGTAGTGTGGTTTAGTGTAGAGAGATGTCAACGAGGATTTTGGTTGGAGGTGAAGGAGGTGAAGGTGAAGAAGAGTCGTGGTCAAGACAGCTACCACCGTGTTTCCGTAAATGTCTGTCCAAATTGGTCTGTTGGCCAAAAGCTCTGTCACACCATCGACAGCGAAAGGGCTTTTCCTGTTATCACAATTATTTTGACTATGAGCCGCGATTAGAATTGTCCTTTAGAGAGTTGAGATGAATGGGCATGCCAGACTGAGAGTCTACTGAACTCACTTTTTCATGAATGTTACGGACGTGACGCTGAAGATTTGATGAGATGGAGAAAGATCTTTCACATTTGTTGCATTTGTATGGCTGCTCCCCAGTGTGGGTCCTCAGATGTCGAGTGAGGTTAGCTGATCTTGGGAACACTTTTCCACAGAACTTGCAGCAGTATCTGCTAAACACAAAGAAAGAGGCCACTCAGATGAAGTAAAGGACATTTCGAGGGGAAAAAGACTTTTACTCTATTCTCTCCATTCTTACCTGGTAGCGACCCTCCCTTGCAGAACTGGACTAGACGTACCCAAGTTGATACTGAGATCATTACGAGGAGAGAGACTATTGTGGTAGAAGTGATTGAAAGGATTCGGAGAAAACCCGTGAGGGAGACCAGGGAAGTGTGCTGGGTGATGTGGAAAAGGTCTCGGGAAGGGATGCATCGCTCGTGGAGTTATTATTTGGGAAAAAGCTGAAACTTTCTTTTCACTCAGGTCCAAATTCATCCCACCACCTCCACCTCCTCCATTACTGCTCCCGTTATTATTGTTATTTCTCCCTGCATGGTGAAGCAGAGCAGCTCGGTGTTGTTGATGCTGCTGCGGAGAAGGACTTCCGATAAGCGAAGAACCCTCACATGCTTTCTGCAGTAGAAGACCTGCTTCCTCATTATCCTGAGATCCGCCGTTTCTTATTCTCTCTCCGCTCTCATTACTTGGCTTCCTCATTCTTTCCCGAGACTCGAGTTTCATCAAACTCTCCTGGATGAAATCTCGCTTCATCGTGTTATTGTTATTGGTTGGTGTATTGCTTCTAATTGGAGTTGGAGATCGCTGAGCTTTCCTTATTGGAGAAACTTCTCTGGCTTCGTGCTTCGCATCCTTCCTCCTCATCCGTCTCTCCTCTTCGTCATCAACTTCCACTCTGCTTTCTCCTGACTCATCTCCTCCTTCTTCGTCGTCTGTGTTCTTTTGTACGCTCAGATCTAACGGAGTGTCTTTCTTGCTGAACTCCTCGTCTCCCAGAGACAAGTCTCTCGACATTCTCGACTCACTTCGGTTGACGTTGGGAGGTGGAGAACGAGATGGACTTCTCGATCGAGAGATGGATCGAGATCGTCGCCCATTACTGAGATTCTTTGGAGAAGCCTGGGGAAGTGACCTCATTAATCGATCACCACCGCCGCTCACATTGTTCATTAGATTTCCATGCCTTGCGGAGGCATTTACAGCAGCAAACAACTGAGGACAAAGGGGGAGGGCTGCAAAGGGATTGTAGAGAGGAAGGGAAGGTGGAAACATCAGCTGAGGGAAAGCAGCACCCAAAGACGATGGCTTCGGATTGACGAGGAATTCAGGAGGGCTTCTCCGATTGTTTGAGCTGTTAGAGAGCTTTGGAATGTCTTCTTTGGAAATTGATAAGCTGGGCGATGAATGGGCTGAGTTGCTGCTTGACGGAGGAGTCTCAGAGCGTCTTGGGAGACCAACTTGGTGGTGATGGTGGTGACGATGGGGATTGGAATAAGGATGGTGCAGACTCCGGCGACTATTGCCGTTGCTAAGAAGTTGACCCAAGTGATTCGGAGACATGTTTGATGCTCCAAGTCCACTCAAGTCCAGACGAAGGGCTTCCATGGGATTCGGGTTGCTGTTGGGGGGGTTGTTGTTGTTGTTTGCGTTGGAGGAAGAAGGAAGGGAGTTTAGGTTGGAGTTGTTAACTTTATTAGATTTGACTTGGGAGTCTCCAACTGTTGAGGAGTTCTCTCCGTCCCGAAGTATCTCGAGATCTCTTTCACACAAGTCCCGTCCAGCCTTTTGCTGATCCCTCTCAGATAATCCAAGCTGGTGTTTTACAGGCGACTTATCTCCTCCGCCGGAAGAAGGGTGGCGTTGATGATGAAGTCGTTGGAAGGGGAAGTGACCTAGAGATCGAGATAACGACGACTGATTCTTTCCCGTCACTGAAGACGCTGCGTCGCAAAATCTCTTGTGTTTTGCCAAAGCTGCACTCGATGCAAAAGGAGCTGCACATTTATCACATCGGGATTGAGCTCGGCATCCAGCGTGCATTCGTTTGTGACGGCACAGGTTCGAAAACTGAGTGTAGCTCTTGAGACAAACCTAAAAGAGACAGGAAATACATTTAGGATTAGTGTTAAGTGAAAGCTTCATGGATATTCTTCCCTCTGACGAGTAAACATGAATGAATGACATAATCTCCACCACCACCGCCACAATCCTCAGCCTAACTTATGCATGAGTACTCATCGGTAATACTGAAATGCCAATCGGTTCATCGCGTACAAGGAATTTATGGGAATGTATGGATTAAAAGTATGTCTAAAACTATTGATAGAACACCTACAGATTACATTGTTTGTTGTTGGGATGCGTGTGTTGATGTCACACGAGAAGACACGAAGACAATTCAGAAAACGGAAAGCCAAAGGTAAAACCAAAGACTGAGGGTCACTTTATTTTGAAATAAGTCGGACAAGGTACATGGAAATGAAGTTGTTGGTTGAGTGGAGACGCATAAAGAGTCAAAATGCAGAGTGTTAGGAAGGAAGTAGGCTCATTTGGTCTCAGAGGGATTTGGTCAACAGTTCAACAGTTGACAATAATGCAACACATTTTGCTCTTAGAGGAAAGCTGATAATACAATATAGAGATTAAGACACCAAGCCAAATGGAATTTTGCTTAAATCTTCGGGTCATTCAGATGAGAAGATACATTTGGTAGGAATTCTTGTAGAAGTGAGATGAATGTTGTTGGATGCTTTCAGGAGGATGAGAAGAAGAGAAGAGTGTCAAAGTGAATGGATGGATAAAGTCGGCCGAAAGTGCCATTGGAAGTTTGGAGGGTGTAAAAGGACAGTAGATTGAATGGAAAGTCCGACGACAACTCATCTCCCCTGTTGTGTGATCAATGGCAAGAGGTCGACTCATCGTCATCATCCTTGTTTACCTTATCGCATAAATATATCCTCACACACACACATACATACATATATGTCATATACGTGTGCGTATCCTTGCCCTCCTAATCATATTCATCTGTCCAACAAACCACAAAACACCTAGTTGTGTTTCCTATATAAATAAATATGTTAGGATCACCACTTAGTCGCGGCCACGCAGTCTACTCAATTCTTTGATGAGATTGACATTTCTCTTTGGGAGAACAACTATCTGACTATCATCATCTGTACAACCACTTTTGGGGTTTCCTCTCCACTCTCCCTAATTCATTGTGTATTTTACCTACTGCTGGGCTACTTTGATGGGTAGCAAGGAATGTGACGATACGTGAAACCTTTCATCCTTCGCCAAATCACTAACTGAGAGAACGAGTGTGTTTCCGAGTTTATTCCTTTACGTCGTTATTATCTCCAAAATTACAGAATGATAAAGGCCACTGAAAGTTACTACGAGGAAGTTACTACTTCTTATCGATCCTACGTTGCCCCAGTTAATCGAGATGTCAATGCGATCTCATTTCAGATTAAATGGAATAAATGGAATGCATTTCTTGGAAATAAATATCTCACCTCGCATTGAAATGGCTTCACTGACGAATGAATATGAGCGTGTTGCTTGAGACCAGATGAAGTAGCGAAACTTTTACCACACTCTCTGCATTTGTGGTTTCTCTCGCTGTGGTGCTGAGCTCTGAATAGGGCAAATCAAATTCGTCAACATCGTCACGCATTCACATACAAATGATAGTTGTTTTTCAAAAGTTGTAAGGTGTCTTCATACCTGAGATGTCGTTCCAAGCTGGCTAAGTCAGTGAGGGAACGACCGCACTGTCCACAAGGATACTTTCTCTGACTGCCGGAATGATTGGAAATGGAAGGTGACAGATTACCCCGAGAACTGTCTCCCCTCGAAAGATGGCCGAGTAGAAAGCTGCTCCCTGTCAACCCGTCTAGTCCTCCGTTGTTGTTCCCACTTGGGGAGATGCAGTTATTATTGATAATCTTGTCATCGCTATTCGTCAAGTGGTCGTGAAGAAGGTGACGGTGATTGCTGTGATGATTATGGTGGTGGCGTTGATTAATTAAATTAAGATGCTCTGTTGAAGATGAAGGAGACTTGCTGAGAAAACTCTCCTCGTCTTCGAGATTATCCTCCTCCTCTTCTTCTTCTGTAGTACCGTTTCTGTCGTGATCGATCTCCTCGTTGTCACTAATTCCTGAACTGTGATTTCCCCTGTCGAGGAGTCCACCAATGCTGTATGACTTTGGGTAATTATCTGAAGAGACACAAATATAAAATAACCCAAGATTAATTTCTTTCCTTTAAACACCCAGGAATAATCTTGTCTGCTGGAGTTTGAAAGTTAAAAAGCTAAGTGCAAAGGAATTGACTGTTGCTTCTCATTGTTCGTAAGTGAAAAGACGACTGAGGGCTTAAGCACGAAAGCCACCGAAATCATAACATTTAAAGCAAATAAAAAAGATACCTCCAAAAATGATACAGTTTCGTGATAGGATCTACCCTTCTTTTTAATGCATCCTCAGCTTGGAGTCAGGAGAGAGTACTTAAGCAAGTATACACGGGTAAGTATGGAAAGTGTAGGAGTAATACAAATGACAGGGATTGTGCGTCGGTCAAAAGTCGTGATAAAAAGATGACACCTGGTCCGGAAATTCGGTTATCTGGGAAATCAAAGGGCTCGTGCTTGTGCTTTATTTAATTCCACCCTTGGCTGCACTACATTTGCCATCAGCCTCATCATAATTCACAGCAGTACACACACACACACATGAAACATACCTATGCTCAATTATTCATCCTCCTCCTCAAGTTTGTATCTAATGCTTTATCATTTCTATACTTCACCTGATTTCACTTCGGCTAGTTTTCATGATAAAGTCTTTATGGCCTTTTATCTAAAGCTTCTGTCTGCAAAAAGTATGACTGGTGAACTGTAAGCAGAGCAGTTGTTTCCGGTGAGCATCTTTCGCTCCATCTCATCAATCAAGCGGTAGAACGGGAGATAGAGAAAAAATCCTTAGAAATTCAGATTCACCACCACCCATGTGAGTCTCCTTTCTTTAAGAGAGTTGTAATTATACTGTCTGCGTTGTTTGCGTCAGTAATACTGGGCGTTGGATAAGAAGGACATGAATGACAATGAATGAGAGCTCGGGACACACAGATTCATCACAATTTCTAAGAAACATTCACCCTGTGCAGACATTTAATTTCCCATCCCAACCCGATAAGACTGATGGACAGTACAATAAGCTCCTGTAATTCTATATCCATCGAAAAAACGGTCTTTATTCACTCTTTTTCCCAAAATCTGGAGGACAGAGGATGATGGCCTCTTATCCTGGGCAATTCATTCAAGACTCAAGACTACGCGACGAGTTTCCCCAAATTGCTAACCTACTGTTGACTATCAATGCCCATAGAAAAGGATCTTCTGTATTAAACAATATTCCTCAACGAATAAAAGTATTCTGAGCTCAGTATTGTGACTCCTGATTTTTTCTCCCGTTTTCTGATAAAAGTATTCGTTAAATAATTGTTCATAAGAGGAAGGAAGGTAAAGAACGGAAGGAAGGATTCCGGGAGAGGAGACTTTTGACTGACACGGATGTGAATGTTGAGTTTACCTAACTATAAGGATGGGAGTGAAGGCAGCTGGGATCCTCATACAAACTTCCGGCCCTCACCAAAGTACACCTTTGACTTTACTCGCCTCATCAGCCTTGATTCGTGCATTATTAATACTAAAAAAGTGTGTGTGTGTGT
>JAQGBV010000942.1:0-19764 GCA_034698685.1 Isotomurus pseudopalustris
GTAAGCCTCACCTATGTTACGGATATGGATATCCACACGTAAAGCAATCTTCAATTCCATCAGCTTGTGAAAGATGATTGATTTTTTCTAATAATGTTACAGGTGTGCTACCAATATTTACTGGAAACTCCTAAAAACATTTTTACTTAATTGAAGTTCATCCTCAATGACACAAATAGAGAGAGAGAGAAGAATTAACTCAAATTTTAATCTTCACTGATCTTTTGTTCTCTCTCCTTTTCAGACAATTCAACCAACCAACTTGGACTCTTAAGACTTAATCGGTTGTGCACAGGGTTACAATTTACAAGTGCCAATAATTACAACCACCTCTTGCAAGCTACATAATAAAGAAACAGTTTAAGGTTAATGAAACATCATTGTATCAATGGAGTATTAAGCAACCCTGTAATAAAGGCGCGGCTCAGTCCTTTCCGTCATGATCTTTGAAGTCTTTGATGAAACTGTTTGAGTCTTTTGACGCTAATTTACCCAACTGTCAATACCACTTGATACTAATCATTACACACACTTTGGACTTTGCCAAATCATTACAAACTGACTGACTAATTTAGAAAGGTGGGGATGCATAATAAATTATTATTCCATTCTTCTTTCTCTCCTTCTCTAAACTTGCTCCACACATTCTTAATTTCTTACTCCTTCATTCACTCACTTTTTATAACATTACAGTTTCCACGCTTCACCAATAATAAATATTTCTACCCACCCAATTTGTTCATTTGATCAATTACACGAGATCGAAAGTCCCTTAAGCCTTAAAATCTTACAGATAAACGCTTTACTTAACTCACGAGGAAAAAAACACTGGGCGGATCTACAAAATACAAAAGCACAGTCCACAAAAATTCTACCCTGACGCTTCTTTTGTTTTTTGTCTCACGAACCATTTTATGCCAAACCAAGTAAATAACCTTCATCGCCTCATAAATGTGCCACAGATGAATAAGCACAACGATCTTCCGCAGGTCAAGAGGTCACGCTTATTCATTCACAACGCTTCTTTACTGTTTAATTCCGACAGAACTCCTTAAACCCTTAAATAAGACGCCCTTGATGAATCGCTCATTAAACACCCAACACTACAAAAGCAACAATAGAGAATCACCGGTTGCCCAATGAATATTAAATATGGAAATGCTCGCAGCGTGGATCGTTGCTCCAATAACCTGTCATCCGATAAATTAATTAATTCATGACATCACCGCAAGAACTCTTAAACATTAAACACCAACTCCTCAAGTGAACCCAAAGGATCTCAGTCCTGTCTATCGCACATGGCCCAATCCTTCTTTCATCTTAGAGCCTTTACTCCTTTTTACAACTTGTCAAAAGTCAAAAGTGAATCTGTAACAAGTTCACAAAAACACGGCCACACTCAAAACTCAAAATCAAAGCTACACTGCACATGCAACAGAATAACCAACAAACGTAACAAAACACGAGTAATTTATTAAGGGCAGAGATTCATACAAAGGAGGAGAGTGGAAGGAGACAGAGTACATTAATTTTTTCAGCCTTTAATCCTTCTACTATTGCTAATATTGCTAGCATACCTATGATGCTGCGTTTGTGTTGGTGGTCATTCCCATTTAATCGTGTGTATATCACTCCTAAGTGTGTAGAGATTAATAGAAGGGACTCTCCCTTTCACTATGGACCTTATGGACGTTAGTAAACCCAACTAGCGCAACGGCCCAGGGGGTAGCGACTATAAATACTCAATCATCCTTCATTACCAGCATCCAATAACCAGTCACAGTCTCAAAGTAATAAGTCGCAACCTCCTCTCCTCCAACATGATCAAGGTAAAAAATCACTCGGTTTTCGGAGATTTTCGGACCCATCCTCCAATCCTCCGAAATCCCGCAGCATAAAAATAAACTTGACCTTTCCTCCAGATCGTCTCTGTCTTCGCCCTCATGGGCTTGGCTTCCGCTGCTCCAGGAGCCGTCACCTACGGAGCCTCCCCTCTCGCCTACGCCGCTGGACCCGCCTACGCTGCTGGACCCGCCTACGCCGCTGGACCAGCCTACGCTGCTGCCCCACTCGGATACGCTGCCCGAGCTTACGCCGCCCCAGCCGTCGCCAAGTACGCCGCTCCACTCGCCTACGCTGCCCCAGTCGCCAAGGGTAAGTTGTCGAAATCTCACCTTACCCCAAAATCTTCCAGTGACTCCTCACGAACTCCATAATGACCTCTCGCTTCCTTCTGCAGCCGTCGCTGTCTCCCCAGAGCCATACGATGCCCACCCACAATACAACTACGGATACTCCGTTTCCGACGGACTCACCGGAGACTCCAAGACCGCCACCGAGAGCCGAGACGGAGATGTCGTCCAAGGACAATACTCCCTTGTTGAGCCCGATGGTGCCATCCGAACTGTCACCTACACCGCTGACCCAATCCACGGATTCAACGCTGTTGTCGACCGACAAGCTCCAGGAGTCGTCAAAGCCGTTGCTCCAGTCGCCAAGGTCGCTGCTCACCCAGTCGCCTATGCTTCCCCAGCCTACGCTCACGCTCCACTCGCCTACGGAGCTGCCAAGCTTCACTATTAAACTTCTCTCCCCTCTTCATAATTCGAAATTCGAACTGAATCCCCCCTCCCATTCACGTAAAGTATATTTCCATTTCCGTCCGTCTAACTACCTGTAGAGGTTGACGATGTGACCCTACCTCTCCACCAACAAGCTACCCGTGATGATAACCTATTTTTTGTAAGCAATAAGTCCACGCAACAAATGTTATCGAGTCACTTACAAACCGAAATCTGTATTATCTTTGCCATACTTGGTATTTATTGTTTGCAAGAACTCCCAAGTGTACCTGCTCTATGTCAATAAAAGACACTATAATATGAATATTCACTTTGTTTTCGACTACTTTTCTTTCGACATTAGAATTTCGCCAAATAATCCGCACGCAATGAAACAACGCTTCATTCACTAGCCGATAGCCCAAAGAAGTTGTCATTGTCTTCTTCACATAAAATAGCCCAGCGAGAAACAGGGCAGTGTGAGAATGCGCGCCAAACCCGCCAGCCTTTGAATATTTCTGCAAGTCAGATCAGAAGTTCTTTTCTTTCGTGTCTGTGTCATTCCGGTGAATTGACGAACTTGTCGAACTAATCGAATTTAAATTCACATTCAGTTACAACAGGTAGTCGCCTTAGTCGAAGCTCAATCAAGATGAGTCAGTTCGGTTTACCAGACGCCATGATCGATGGGTAAGCTCATATTCACTTTTTAATTTTGAATTTGACTTCGTGTTATTATTATACTTATCTGACGAAAATTAATAAATTTTACTTCATTGACTTTGAACAGGTTGAATGCCAAGTCGAAGGCATCTCCTCACTTGGGAAAGCATCCCTTGGAGCAGTCCGAGAAAACGGTAAGTTAGAGGCTGTGATTAATTTATTAGGACCACGACTAGAATATGTTTCGAATCTTTAAAATCTTCATCACATTAATTTTGTTTCTGCAGCACTTCGATCGAACAACTCAACTGAACATGGCTATCTTGAAGAAGACGCAAGGACTTCACGCCCCTCTTCGACTTCAAATGGAACGGAAAGCGACCCTTAAAGTTGGTCATTTGCCTTTCCTTCCGCGACACAATGCTTCGTTCAAAGTTCTTACAGGTATTACATTAATAAACTTATTTATTGAATCAGCTCATAATAAGTATGTGACATGTGTGAGACATGCGAATATGTAAGTGTGCCTCTAATTTCTAACAAACTTAATTCTGCTTTATGCAACCCGTAGGACAAGACGAAACAATTGAACTCGAGGATTTCTTGGGCCACCCGTGGGAGCCAGAAGTCATGGGACGACCTTACGCCATGGCTGAACGCAAATTAGGACTCTTGTAACTCGTCCATACTTATCAAATATCTACAACTTATAATTAAAATCATCTCTAGCCCAACATCCGATTCAACAATCGCCGTTTTCTTTTATATTCCAATTTAATATTCTTAAATAAACAGTTGTAATAAAAGTAGTGGGAATAACTGTAAATGTTTTTTATTGATAACTGATAACCTTATAATAAGGCTAGTTGAGAGAGGTTTAATAGAAGACTTATCGAATTATCGAAAGTAAAGTTCAAGATAAGTTAATACGCATTCATTAAGTGTGTCTCTCAGTGCCCCAAGCATCTGAAGCGGGAATCGCAGATTACTCAAAGGCAATTATCCGGCAAACGCTGTTCTGTTGTTTCTTTATCACTGCAACTTCAAGACGTTCTTTGGAAACTATTTTCCATTTCCCCGTATTTTCAGCACTTCCAACTCCAACTGTTGCAGTTCAACATGGACACCACTACTGACCGAGAGGTAAAACAGTTATCCCTCATCGTAAAATTGTTAGTTTTCGACAGAAACTGTGTCGACTCTCACATGATTGTTTATCGTTTCTCCCTTTGTTTCTGCAGGGAGGAGCTGGAGACGCTTCCGACACGCAGTTGAAGGAACCCCTCGACCTCCTCCTCCTCAGCTTGGATGAAAAAGTTGTCGTCAAAATGAAAAATGATCGGGAGCTCCGAGGCAAACTTCACGTGAGTAATTAATCAAAAGGCCTAGTTTTAGCTGTTTTATGAATGTAATTTAATTGATTTCACTAGGCATTCGACCAGCATTTAAACTTGGTCCTTGGGGATGTCGAAGAAACCATAACCATAGTGGAGATCGATGACGAGACGTACGAAGAAATCTACAAGACGACGCGTAGGAACATTCCAATGTTGTACGTTCGAGGAGACGGTGTCACGCTTGTCGCACCCCCTGCGCGTTCTCAGACCTACTGATTTATCCTACTGATAATTAATAGTTACTTGTCAGTCTGTTTAGTTATTAAATTGTTGTTACATCAATTTTCTACCCTTCTGCTCTTCTAGACTTTAGGATAATATGATGTGCGTGAGTGACTTAAGGATGAATGAAAGATTAAAAAATATCACTTGAAACTTTTTAACTTGTTCGGAAGATTTGTTTATTTGTAAGCGAGTTCTTTTCGTTTCTGAGAATGTTCAGCAGGCATGGATCAAGGTTTCTTCACACATCCTGAGCACAGTGAACGACGAACAAC
This sequence comes from Isotomurus pseudopalustris, assembly GCA_034698685.1. Lineage (NCBI taxonomy): Eukaryota > Metazoa > Arthropoda > Collembola > Entomobryomorpha > Isotomidae > Isotomurus > Isotomurus pseudopalustris. The sequence continues at coordinate 5,119 of JAQGBV010000942.1, forward strand.
GCGTAGCAAACTTTGGCATGGATACTTCCAAAAAAGTGTCTCCTTCATTCCAACGTCGCATCCATTTCACAGCCTCTGAAATTTCTTGTGCATTCATTTACCTTGCGAACTCTTGACACTGAGCGTGTTCATCTTTCGATCAAACCTTTACTCCCACACGGACTTCGACTATTCCCCGAGATGCCTACTCCGTTTCCTGCGATGGCCACCAACGTTAACTCCAGATTGAAAACAATCAAACAAATTCAAGAATTTCCCCCTAAGATTTCCCAAGGCAGTTCTGAAGTGGACACCAACAAGAACTCTCCAGGAAGCTCCGTTCAGAAGCCCATGAAACATGAAGAAGTCGTACCCTCAGATCTGGACAACTATTTGGAAGTCCCAACCAAGTTGAAGTTCCTGCAAGACTCTTCCTCCGGAGTGTCTGTGTACAAAACGACTTTCCACCTGAAAAACAAGTCTGCGCGATGGCCAGTTACCTACCGCATCGTGGGATTCCCTTCTCTTGACTCTGCAGGCTTCACACTCCCCAAGGGCGACAAAACCATAGGATACTTGGAACCACAAGAAACCAAAGAAATCAACCTTCTCAAAGAAATTCCTGCAGCAGCAGATGGAAGCGTCTCAGAACTCCCCAAAAAGAAACTCGCCATTGTTGCCCTTCCCGTTTTCTACCAAAGTCACCTTCGCCGAAAGAAGTTGGAAATGTCCTGGGAAATCATCGGCGAAGACCCCCCAAAATCCTGCGAGCTCCATGAAATCCAAGTGATCTTCCCGCAAGGCGAAAAAGGCAGTGGAGACTGCAAAACCGATCCGGCAGCTAAAGCGAACCTAATTGGTGCACAAGATCGCCTTCCGCTAAGAAAATGGATCCCCAAACCGGAGGGAGAATTCAGGAAATCTTCACGAGGTCTCAAGAAGCAGCTGGACGACACGAAGAGTGATCTTTGGATTCAGAAGCTCATAACGATACTCTCCTGCATCGGATGGGCTCTGGCTTTCTACTTCTACTTCACCTCCCTAAACGTAAATGTCACCGTCTACTCCAAACCACTTCCTCCTCCCTCAATAAGGCCCTGGTTCTTCGAGTCCTGGAACTTCTGGCAGTAATCTCCCCCAACTGAACACTTCGAAATCCCTTCCTCTATTAATTTCTACTTAATACTTACACTTAAATTATCATCTGAATAATTCACGCATTATTATACTACATGTAGATTGATTGATTTTATAATATAATATATTTAGCCCCTCCAGGTCTGTTTTAATAAATTGATTGGTATTAAATAACAAAACCAGTGTACTACTAATAACGAACACGATTCTTATAAAGGTAATTTCATCCTACCTTATAGCATGTAGCGTACCGCGTGATCGAACAAAATTGTCTTGTTTATGGTTTATTGCATGCATGCAAAATTGTATTTGAAGTCTGATGTTGATGTACAGGTTTTGCACAGTGATGATACTTAATGACTCTGCAAGGTCTGCAACATAATGTAGTTAATATGTAGTTTACTCTTCTTATTTATCAGACGCCGTTTTTTTGCTTCTCTGTTGTGGCATGCAGAGAAGGAGATAAAAAGTGAAGGTGTTTCTTCTGACCTTGTGTGGCAGTGTTGATTATGTTTTCCAGCTCATCCGTCTAACACACAACCCAGCTAAGTATTATCCACCGTCAGTGTCACTTCAGACGAGCTCCGTTCACCTTCCCAACAAATAATGACGGGAACTGAAGTTGTGTTGGCTGTAGGGGTCTGCGTTGTCGCTTTGTACTGGTACCTTCACACTTCCAGGCAGAAGAATCTTCCTCCAGGTTATTCCCACTTACCTCAGCTTCATTAACACGCATTAGATTTAGCTAAGTCAAGTTATGTCATCTTGACTGTCAATGATGTAGGTCCGTGGGGATTCCCACTTCTCGGACACCTCCCTCTTCTCGGCTCCGAACCGTACAAAACTGTTCGAGAATGGACACTCTCAAAGCGATTCGGTCCGTTGATTTCAGTCCGATTCGGCAGTTACCCGTAAGTGTCTATCACAACAACAGAATAGTGTTTAATGCCTTTATAATCTGAGTACCACTCTTCACTCTTCTCCAGTTCTGTGATCATCAATGACATCAACTTGATGAAGGAAGCCTTAAACGACATCGCATTTGCTGGAAGACCCAAAATCAACTTTTTCGCTGCCCGAAGTGGAGGAACTCCAAAAGGTTCACTTCGCCCCTTTCCTCTTTACACGTTCGAATCAATTCTTTGTCAACGCCTAACTGATTATGCTGAGCAGGTATCCTTTTCACGGAAGGAAATCGGTGGCAGGAACAACGAAGGTTCACTCTTCGACACTTGCGTGACTTTGGATTCGGGACGAGATCCATGGAGTCAATTATGCACGAAGAAGTCTCAGACCTCATCGATACCTTTCGAAAACACGTGAACAAGCCCATGTCCATCGACAACGCCTTTAACGCTGCTATCCTCAACGCTATTTGGTCCATTCTAACTGGAGAGAGATTCAAACAAGACGACCCTGAATTGGGGAGAGCCATCAGTCTTTTGACAGCGTCAGTTTAGAAAGTCATTTAGTCGATTTCTTCTTATTGTACTGTAATTTAATACTATTTATTGTTGTTTACTCAGGAATATACGAGAGAACAATATCATCCAAGGACTAGCAACATTCATGCCTTGGTTCGCCAAGTACTTCCCTAAATTGTCCGGCTTCGAACGTCAAATGAGAAGTGTACCTGAAGTCCTGGCCTTCCTCAAAAAACCCATCGACTACCACGAAAAGACTTTTGAAGACGGAGTACATCGCGACTTCCTGGACGTCTACCTCCAAGAAACCAAAAATACGACCGATCCCAACTCACCTTTCCACGCTTCCAATTCAGGTGTCGACTATTTTAATCATTCAACTGTCATACAGTTAAAGTGTTTATTTAGTTCATTCATTATATAATATCACATTATCTGATTTGCAGACATTCAGTTTGTTCTTGTTGATCTATTTGTCGCTGGTGCGGAGACAACGAGCACAACATTGTCCTGGAGTTTCATGTTCTTATCCAAGTACAAAAACGTCCAGCACAAACTTCAACAGGAAATTGACAAAACAATCGGTAACTCCAGACTTCCAGGACTCGCTGACAAACCCAACATGCCTTACACTCAAGCAGTCATTCACGAAGTTCTCCGTTACTCCACTCTCGTTCCTTTCTCCGTGTTCCACAACACTACGAAAGATGTCCAATTAGGTGGCTACACAATTCCAAAGGACACTATGATCATTCCCAACATCTACGCTGCTCATTTCGACAAAGACGTCTGGGGAGACCCAGAGAACTTCCGACCAGAGAGATTCATCAACGAGAAGGGGCAGTTCGAGAAAAACGACGCTCTCATGGCATTTTCATACGGAAAACGAGTTTGCCTCGGGGAATCTTTGGCTCGAGACGAACTTTACATCTTCCTCGTCAGTTTGTTCCAGAGATTCGAAGTGTCTTGCGAAACTGAACCCGACCTCACTCCAATCGTTGGAGGAGTTTTGTCTCCAAAATCTCATAATTTTATTTTAAAGGAAAGGGCCTGACCCTAAACTGACTAACAAAGTAATTGGATCCTACAGAATAATCCTGCCACTCGAACACTCACTCATCATCATGTCTCACATTCGCATGTATACTTCTTCCTTTAAGACTAATTTCATTACATTATTATACGAATGGACAATTCATAAATATCTCACAACTAACTAGTTAGTATTGCACTCATGAAATCCTTCTTCGAATAAATTTCGCTTATTCCAACTTAATTACTATTTATAAATCGCAATTTAAGCAAAAAATTGGGGTTTTGCTCACCATTCTGATCAGCCTAAGCGTAATTTCAAAATCAAATCAAAATCACAACACTCTAACTTTACAAATGTTTTGCTATTACAAATATAAGTTACGTCACTTTAAAACAATAAATAATCTTTTTAAATCAACTATAAAGAAGATTTTAATTAAGAATCTGTAGTAATCATTTTCGTTATCACATCCTTTTCTAAAATCAGGTACAGAGTTCATGTGGTTCACAATGAAGACGTGACCGTGGATTGAATCCGAAGGTCGGGATAGATTACACACCTTTCATCCGTGTATCATTGACCAGCAGCATCAGTGATTAACACACGTGGGGCTTGTTAGCATGGCGAGCAACATACAATTAGAATCCACAGTACCACATCAACTTTGTTTCAGCATTTAATGATGAAATATGGACCTGACCTTCATTTCCATCGTTTACATATTCACGTTATAAATCAGATTTGCAATGTCACCTCTCCAACTCTCCAGTAGTGCGGCACTAGCACAGCTGCTTTTATTTACTGTTACAGGTGTTGTACCATTCATATTCATTCACACACAAGACACAAGTGTAAATAACATCAACTGTTCATTTTCAGTGCTCCACATTCAGGCAGATTTGTTGTGGCAAATGACAAGCTACAGTGCAGTTGCAGGCATAAATATTTTCATTTCGAATTCGAATTGAAAAATTGAATCAATTTTTTCATAGGATTTATTAGCTAGTAACAGTATTGCATGAAATGACTACGGGAGAGTTATTACTGGCAGGATTACTCTGTCTGGTCACAATCGTTCACTTCTTCAGACGTCGAACGCAGCGTAGTCTCAACTTGCCTCCAAGTAACTTTTTTCTTTCTTATAATCTCATTCTCAGCAATCAACAATTAATAATTAATAATAATTATTGTTATTCGTCTTTGCGTTTGTGTCTGCAGGTCCGTGGGGAAGTCTGCCTGTAGTTGGACACTTTCTCAGATTGGGAGCTGAGCCTCATAAAACTTTCTTCCGATGGACACAAAACGGCGACTATCCTCCCGTCATTTCTGTCCAGTTTGGATGTGTTCCGTAATCATCTCACTCTAATCTCACTTTCAAGTTCTGATTCCCAAATTGATGTTCATTCCACACATTCGTAGGTCAGTGGTAATCAGCGATGTCACACTTCTCAAAGAAGCTCTAAGCGAACAAGCGTTTGCAGGTCGACCGGACTTGAAGTTCTTGCGGGACCGTTCCGGAGGTGTGGCTCGAGGTATGAACACTCTTTTAACAAAATAATCAAAGCAGAAAGATTCTTAACTGTTCATCTGATCTAAACAGGAATCATATTCACGGAAGAGCAAAAATGGTCCGACCAACGAAGATTCACTCTCCGTCACCTTCGAGACTTTGGCTTCGGGAAGAAATCTGTGGAAGTCATCGTTCACGAGGAAGTTGAGGAACTCATTTTTCGACTTAAGAAGGACGTAGGCAAACCTTTCAGCACAAGGAAATTGTTCAACTCCACAGTTATCAACGTTCTGTGGGCCATCATTGCAGGCGAACGATTTAAACAGGACGATCCAGAACTGGACTACATTCTCGATATGCTCATCACGTAAGTATCTTCACACAATCAACAGAAAACATGTACCAATTATTCCCCTACATTTCAGGAGCTTCGAAAGAAACTCTTTGGCAGCAATGACAATGTTTGTTCCGTGGTTATCCTCAGCCGCTCCAAAACTAACAGGTTACGACGTCCTCATGAGAGAATCCAAGGAATTCTTCGCCTTCATCCAAAAACACATCGACCAACACGAAAAATCCTACACTCCCGGAGATCCCAGAAGTTTCATCGACGTCTTCATTCAAGAAACTCGCAACACTTCCGATCCAAATTCAATCTTCCACGCTTCCAACTCCGGTACTAAAAAACTTAAAAACCTCAATAAATTCACAGAAATTCAATCTAAAAACCATTTTCCCACAGAACTGAAATACATTCTTGGCGACCTTTTCATCGCTGGAGCTGAGACAACAAGCACAACTTTATGCTGGACATTCCTCTACCTCGCAAAGTTCCCTCAAGTCCAACGTAAACTGCAGGAAGAGATCGACAGCGTCGTTGGCAGTTCCCGTCTCCCGTTACTCTCCGACAGACCTTCGATGGACTTCACTCTTGCAGTCATTCACGAAGTAATGAGACACGCCACAATTGGACCTCTCGCCTTCTTCCACTCAACCACCAAAGACGTCAACTTCCACGGCTATTCGATTCCGAAAGGAATGATGGTCATTCCCAACATCTACGCTGCCCACAACGACCCTCAAGTTTGGGGAGACCCGCAGTCCTTCCGACCTGAACGATTCCTCTATCCTCAAACTCAAAAGTTCCTCAAGCACGACTCCTTCATGTCTTTCTCTTATGGAAAACGAGTCTGTCCTGGTGAAACCCTCGCCAGAGACGAACTGTTCTTGTTCATCACAAGTCTATTTCAAAGCTTCTCTGTATCTCCCGTCCCGGGCGATGGAGAGTTGGATATTTCTCCGAAAATCGGATCAGTCCTTATGCCAAAACCTCACAAATTAATCCTAAACAATAGATAAGAACATTATAGGAATTAGAAATAACATCCATAATGAAAAGTCAAAGGGCCTCCTGAAGTGATTTTGAAATTGTCTTAGAAATGTTGTCGCTTAAGACAAAAAGTCAACCATCGCTTATTCCACGCTGACAGAATCTGTCAACAAGTCAAATTGTCAAAGCCCCAGAGTTCATACCCTGCAACCATCCCACAATAAATAAACAACCCTTCGCATTCTCTCTCAACACATTTGACACAATCATCCTGCGAGACTTGTAAAGAATGAGTCCAGAGAAAACAATTTAAACAATCAGATCGTCAGATCACATTACATAATCTCATAGCTCAGACTGCTTGGCCCCAAAGATGTAACCTCAAGATGAGATACCCCACGACTGACTAGTCACACTAAACATCTCATCATCATCCTCATCTCCTTCATTCTTTCATCTCATTCCCATCGTCTTGAGTCTTGAGGAGGTTCAACCTGGACACCCTAAAAAACAAAAAACTAAAATGCCAAGCCCAACAGAACAACATGCACACACACACTAAACAGAACTACACACGAAGACTCCAGCTACAACCTACAAACTCCGATTCTACAATCTACAACAACTCACAACCATTAACCACATCAATCTTCAACAAAAAGGTTCACTTTTTTCTCCATACGAGCAGAGATAGGCCCAAGACTTGAAGAGTCAAGAAGACGAAGGAATCTCTGTGAAATATAATGACCGAGAGACTACACACTTAACATTATCACAGAGCAGAAGAAGAAGAAGAAGCTAAGGACGAAAGAAAGAACTGAAAGAAGCATATCTCCTCCAGTAAACTCCACTAAGCCTACAGACTATAATAATAATCCATCCTCCGTGATTGTATTGTTCTTCTTCTGTCCTGTCCTCACGTTTCATCTCATTTTCTTGATTGTCTTGTCAGTATTGAGCAAACAAGTGAAGTCTTCGATTGATATTCTTCGTCCTCCGCGTCCGCACAGATTAAATGTCTTCTTCTTCTTCCTCCGTCTCACTTAATACTTCCTCCCATTGTTTTAACTTACTTACTGTAGTGGTGAGTAACTCATGTCACCACTATTCTTAATCACCTGTTAATTGTTTTAACTAAATCACCAAATGATCTGGGCAATCACGTACAAAATGATACGGGAGATTCTCCGAGTATCATTTCTCACCGTAGTCCTCCTTCATTTCAACTCAACTCCGCATTACTTTCTCAACGCAACTCAGCCTGAGTCGTCGCCTCCAGAAAACGTGTTCAGTGAAGCAGAAGATTCAGTTGTATTTCAAAATTCAAGCGAGAGTGCTGCTGAAAACAGTTCTAGAACGCTGGAAAATTACTCCCAAGTGTTGGGAGAGTTGAAAGATCACTCTCAGTTTGTGAATGAGTTCTCACCATCACAAAGTGAATATGGGGCTAAAGACGACATAATTGAGATGGAGAGGAAGCTCCTTCAATTGTTGGGAATGAGTGAACGACCAAAGCCGATGAGAGACAAGCACAAAGCTTCCCTGCAGATTCCAAAGTTTATTGTGGAACTCTACAACAACCAGTTGGACTTGGAACTACCGACTTCTCATCTCAACTTACCCGGAAGATTCACAAGGAATGCCAATACTGTGCGGAGTTTTTACAGTGCAGGTAAATAACCGTCCGTTTAATTTATTAATTAATTCATAGTTTAGTCAATTAATTCATTCCTGAAATAAATCCAACGGTAATGAAAAACCAAAGTGCTGTATGCGGATTTTGAGGTGTCACAAAAATAGGCTAATATTTGCAGATCACTTTCTCGCAGTATGCTATCAATTGATTTATAAAATTACTTCTTTAGGAACAGAAATAGACCTCCCAGGACTCCACGCCCACTTGCGATACGACATAAGTTCCATTCCCACCTTCGAAGAGATCACTGGAGCTGAGCTCCACGTCCCTTTCACAATAACTTCCCAAGAGATTCCAAAATCCTTCCGCGTCCTTGTCCACGACGTCGTCAAGCTCTTTTCATCCAGAAAGTCACGCGATTTAAGTCCCATCACTTATCCTGTCGACTCCAAACTCATCTCATCTTCGACTTACCAAAACTCCTCCCAATTTTGGTTGTCATTCGACGTTTTTCCTGCCATCAGTCGGCATCTCCACTTCAAAAAACCTTCGAATCCCCTCCAAACAATCGGCTTAGCACTCCAACTCCTCCCACGCAACAAACGTTCCACCTCCGAAGTCTCTCTCGATAACTTGCCCATCTTATCATCCGACAAGCCAATCCTCCACACATACTCCGACGATGGAAAGAACCCCAAGAAAAACTGGACAGGCCCAACTCTCTCCCGACAACCCAGAGCCGTCCGCACCAAAAGACGCTCCAGGAACCACCACCGACACAAAAACCGACGGAAAAACCTCTGTTCCCGCAAACGGATGTTCGTTGACTTCACCGATGTCGGATGGAATGACTGGATCGTCGCTCCTCCAGGTAAAAAAAACCCTAATAAGCAATTAACCTAAAATCTCACCTTACCCCAGCCCCAACCTGACCTCATTTTTAAATCTCTGACTTCCCTTCCTTTGCAGGCTACCAAGCGTTTTTCTGTTCAGGCGAATGTCCATTTCCACTGGCAGAACACCTGAACGCCACAAACCACGCAGTAATCCAAGCCCTGGTGAATTCGATGAACCCCCGACTAGTTCCACCACCCTGTTGCGTCCCAAACAAATATTCCAGCCTCAGCCTCCTCTACACCGACAGTTCTGATCGAATCGTGCTCAAAAATTACAACGAGATGATTGTGGATAGTTGTGGCTGCAGCTAAATCTCCATAAGCCCCACTAAAAATACACCTGCCCACTCACCACATATCATCACACACACACACACACAATAATTCCTAACCTATCATGTTCTTTAATGATGGATCATTAACTCTACGCAGCTACTCTCACCGTCTCAACTCTCCACTCTGTTGTTGTGCAATACTTGCGATCATCCGTCACTCAAAATCAAAAGATCAAAACTACTTTTTCCCGTGGAAATCAACTTTTCACTCACACACTCAAGAGACTCAAGACTGGATTCAGTGGATTCCACCACTTCGATTAATTCACCCTCTCTCCCCCCATTTTAATCAACTTGTTTTTTCTCACACTCGAATTATTTCATCATTGCGTAAATATCCACCGAATAAATCCACCCTTCCACATTCTCCAATAAGTATCCCAGCCTCCTAATCTCATATTCCTCTGAAGATGATATGATTCCATGATGATGAATGGGGGTTGCCCAGCCAAAGTCAAAACTCAAAACTCTAAAGTGAGCGATAAAGCGAAGAACAATAGACTTCTGGGGAGGAGAGAATGGGAAGGTGAAGAAGAATCGAGTGACTTCATAAAAACAAACAGACCTTCTCTCTCTCTCATCTTTGCGACTCATCCGAAGAAGAAGAAGGACCACCAACCTAGAGAAGTGCACATCTTCATCGTCCCGTAATGTCATACACGATAATTATTCCCTTCTTTATCTCCACGTTATTATTACTCTCTCCTTCTTCTGGTAGCAATCTCATCTCCTTCATTCACTCCTTCCTCCTTCCTTCTTTTACCTGAGAAGCCCATAAACTTCACTCAGCCCGTCCTTCAACGGAGATACACTAAAACTAAAACTAAAAGTGAGTGCCCCATATTTCATCAAATCTCACCGAGCAGTAAGCAGTAAGCAGCGCAGATCATTTTCCTTTCCTTATCTCATCGCAGCCTAGAGAAGAAGTGTTGAGTGTGAAAGCAATCTGTACAACATGAAAAGTCCATTATGCCCCATTTACTACATTACTTATTATTATTATTTACATCAAATTACTCCATCCACTTCTTAGCCTTAGCTTCCAAGCTTCCCTTCTCACTATTCTGCTTCTCGTGAGGTACTCCAGATCTGCTTTAGTTAGCAAATTCCTTCGTGTCCTTTCCTCCTTCCCTTAAACTTAAACTGTTATCCCATTTATTTCCACACTGAATTCCTCGAACCCACTGAAATTAATTCAGCCAACAAGCAGAACATCTCAAGTACATCAATCCTCTCCTCCTTCTTCTTCTTCCTGTAAAACTCTCTCTCCTCGGTGGTCATCAGAATAATCGTAGGAATGTCTGATGACAATCACCGAATCAACAAATCTGTGAATCTCATTCTGTCCACTCCAATCGGATGCGTCTTCCATTCCTCCGTGTGTAAATACCGTGAGGAGAAGTCTCCCATCTCGAAACTTCGAAACTCATCCCTTTTGTCATCTCTTATAAATGTCATTGTCGGAAATTGAGTTACAATTGTGTGATTGTGTGAGTATGATGAGCCATAATGATTAAGCTAAAGATGAAGAAGAAGGGCGGAATAAAATTGTTTTCCCTAAAGAAGTGTCGTAATTCTCCGTTGCTTTCTTCTTCCTACAAAAAGAACTACCACATACATCCTTCATCTTCCATGTCATCATTATTATCAATCCACTCGTCGGCATCTTCGGCCCTGGAAAATCTTATCCAGTGACTCGTAAAACGCGTAAACCTCTTTGGGACTGATTACACAGTAATGACTCAAACATATTTCTCTTCTGGGAACGTGAGTCCACACAATTACCGTCAATGAACGAGAGAGATGCGATGTTCAAACTTTCAAACTTTCAAACTTCAAACCCTTTCCACTCCATCTCATCTAGTCAGTACGGTTCATTCAAAACACTTAAAAATATCTCCCATTTGTCTCTCACAATATTTTTTTACTCCATCCTTCCTTATGAAAAAAATAGAGCCTTAAATGTCTACACAATATTCATCAGATGTGCTTTGTAACGAGAAAGAAATGGCACTAGATTCCCTCCCGGTCGTGTCATCCTTCCACAAGTTAGAAATATCATGTAAAACTATAAAGCTTCTAGAATATAACTTCTAGAATATATCTAGACTCTGGAGAGCGATGAGCATCATCATTACCGGGGAACACAACAGAAAAGAAGACTGCGTAAGACTAAAAATCCCTTTGTCCTTATCCCTACACTCGTCGCAACTCGCAACCTCTGTAATTTGGTGTCCAGAAAAAAGCTCCGACTCTGTAATCAAAGTTTTTCCACAAATCCATTCCACATTTACAGAATGACACAGAGGAAATAGCTAAACAGTCTTCGACCAAAGACACAAAACGAGCCGTTCCCTAATTACTTTCTACTTTTTACTTTTTACTTTTTACCTCTACCTTTCGCAGTCTTCTTCTGCTCTCCTTCTTTGCTTCCTCTTAAATCTCAATTCAACACGCCTTAGTTCTCAATCCTCCACAAACAAACCTTCGTTCACAAAAATAAACTAGAACTTTTGGCTTAATGATAACATTTTATTAATTTTTATTAATTAAAAAAACAGCTAATTTTGAAATTTTATGAAAGAGTTGAGTTGTCATTTATTTACCAATGCTGAGAACGTCTTAATGAGGGATCCCCTCTGGAAGAATTTTGGTGGAAGCCTCTCATTCCTCTCCCTCTCCCGAAGTTCCTTGACGGAGTTTCCTCGGGATTCCTGTAGTTAGTCCAATGGGATCCCCCCCGTCCCCTTCCCCTTCCCCGGTGAGTAGGGCCTCTTCCCTCTTCCCCAGTTCTTCTGGAAGCTTCCCCATTAAATGTCCGTTGATCTCCTAAACTTCCCCAGTCTCCCCAACCCGAACTACGCGAATCCTCCCTTCCTCCTCTTTCAGGACTCCTGGAAACTTCCTTGGCTTCTGGAAGCCTCAACCGCTCCGTTCCCAGAACCTCCTTAAGGTTGAAAGTCGAATTGCTGAAGTCCCTGAATTCCCGTTTCTTCCTCAACACTTCTTCCGAATCCAAAGTCTCCCGTTCCTCCGTTTCCATCTCTCGATAACCTGCCTGCGATTTGCTCCTTCTCTGCTGGACTCCTCGCTTATCCCCAAATCCCAACAGTTGGCTACTCCGCTTCTCATCTCGACCTCTGCTCTCATTCTTCACAAATCCCGTCCTTCCAAAATCATCTCCGCTGCTCCCCGTTCTCCGTTCCCCGGAAGTGGAACGGTGCCTTCTCCGTCCATCCACCGTCAACTCGGAACTTCCACTTATTTCTGCCTTCAAATCCTCTCTGGAATTCCACGTGGGATTTTTGGGATGTCTGAACGTACACGATTCTCGTTTGGTGCAGTTTTTGAAGTAAATACACAGAATCGTCATGTGATTGTTCTCACAGCTTGGAGAACAGCAATCTTCCCCACGAGGACAATGTAGTCTTCCAGGATGGTTCCACACGCAGAAGCCTCTTGAGTTACATACGTCTTCGTCGTCCTTGCACATTCCTCCCTACACACACGCCAATAATGAAGACATTTACGTCAACTCGCTTTATCTAAATCATTTAATAGTTTTTATAACCTTAATAGGTCGATTCCCATTTGTCGTCGCCATTCTGTGGATCTAGCTTACACTCTTTTATTAAATCGCACAACTACTCTGCTTGCAGTTTCACCTTCAACTTCAACTTTATTACCGTAAAATACTTTTAACACAACTTTTCCTCACAGTTATACCAACAAAGTAGAAAGGAACCCACGAGCTACAATTGTATAATATGTTCTATGTAATGCAACACTCAACACTCAACACACCAACTCAAGTTTCAACAGTTAATAAAGCTTGAAGATAAGCGCAACATTTATTATCAAGGTTAACTCTTATCAAACGGGGATAAAACTCAGATGCATCAACGGATAAACTCTCAATATCAGAAGTTGATAGTTAACACTAATTACCTGTTATATATTTACTAATTAGTAATTAACATTCGTACCACAATTTATTTTCACTCATTCATTAACATCTCGCATTCTTGCCTCTTCCTTTCCTTATCAGAATTGCTCGTCAATTCCTGAACTTTATTCACATCTGCTTCCATCGCTCCCATCGTCTGATTCAACTGCAAAGGGTTAAGTCCCCCGATTCCTGCGAAAAAGTTACCCGCATTCTTCTTTCAGCGTCTCCAGAGTCTTGCTAACCTTCGCTGTCTTCTTCTCCGCGTCCTGGAACTTTTTCTTTCCCTCCAGTTCCAAATTCCACACCGAATTCTTCCTCTCGTCCACCTCTTCTTCCAGTTGGTCCCTGGTTTCTGCCGTCAACTCGATCAGACTCTCCACCTTCCCGTCTATCATCTCCGTTATTGTTTCGTCCAGTTCCCTCAATCGCTTCCGAGCAGACGCAAACTTCGTCCTCATATCCCGTCGAATCCTTAAAAACTCTCCTGTTGAGTGTTGAGTCTGTTGGAGCATCTCAGTGATACGACGACCTGTGTGCATAAGGATTCAACCGCACCGAATCAAATCCATGTTGATTAGTCGAATCCCGTCGAATGCTTCTGTGGAGCAACGCCTCCTTCCGTCTGCAAACAATTAAAATTAATGACAGACTTTTTCCAATTAAACTCCAACTCAACACAACCATTTTTTTCAAAGGTTGTTTTACCGTAGACACAACCAAATGGAACTTATCATCCACACAGGCAACAGGAAAGACCTAGAACAGCTTTCCAAACTTTTCACTATCATTGTGAACTTTATGCTACCGAATTTTAATCTCAAACTACCAACCACCACCTTTGTAGATTTGCATTATTACTTGGAATTCAGTTTCCAAATGAAATGTACTACTTAGTTAGTGACACCATAAAACCTTTTTAAACTGAACAAGGCTCTCAAATTACGTCAAATCCAACATCCGCGGAGAAATAAGTTGACAAATCTTTTCTGCAAAGACAAGCTTATCCATAATTAATTAATATGGAACTGACTGTTTTCATACGCAAACTTTAGCCTTCCTGCAAAAACAATTTATTCTAATCTTAGCAAAGAAGCAGCTGCGTATTCGCTAATCACTCCACGGCCTTCCAGATTAAAAATAATCAAATCGCACGCACATTCATTCATCTGTGTTTGTGTGGATTCTGTGGATTAATTACATTACTCTAATTCGGAGTAATAGGAATACACGTCTCGTCTCGTTTAATCTTCATTTACGATGAAAGATGCTCTTAACTCACTCCAGCCCAAGGACACACACAGCAGAGATTTCCCCCGAAATAATGAGCAATCCGTTGAATTCGACTTGTTTCTTCCACACAATTCCCGTATAAAACGAATGTCCGCCGTCGACTTCCTCATCATCTTAACTGACC
>JAQGBV010000943.1:0-19756 GCA_034698685.1 Isotomurus pseudopalustris
TGCAAAGCAAAACATGCACTTTGGAATTTTAAAACTTAATCATCACACTGTACATAGAATCTGGTCATTAGGTTGTACGTTGACTTTTAATTATTTCGCAATATTTTCAAACGTAATCCGGTCTTCATGATAAGGAACACATTAACAGTGTGTAATGAATAGAGAGGTAAACCTCATTGAAGTGATTACGACAGTAACCATCTTCACCTCTGAAGCCTGTGTGAGTTTTTCCGATGGACCTTGGACACTCTCATCACAAGTCATCCTAATCATCTCACTTTTTACCCCACTCGAGTGAACTGTCATCTCATCTCCCACACGTTGCACCGTCTTCCTATCTGCACTTCGTCATCTTTCATCCACCTCTTTCCTCACCTCATTCCCTCTGTCTTAATCTCAAAGCCAACAAGGTTGTGCCGCAGATATTTTTAGAACCCAATTATTAATACCCATCTCTTCTTCCCAATCATCCCAAGTACATGGTTCTATCTTAATTGGATTCAAATTATTTGCACCAATAAATGCTTATCAATAACGAGATAGTAGGTGCTCGAATACAAAAATCAAGTGTATTATTGGATCAATTCCACCTCACTACTGCAGCCATCATGAAATTGTCACCTTTGGAAGTGATCGTTGATCGGACAGAACTTTGTTCATCCTGGAGCATAAAACACTCAACAACGGCCATCAGTTCACTGTCCCACTGCCTCGTGACCAACTAAATGATCTCACCTTCTTATCTTAACAACCTACTGCCCTTCCTCATATTCACACCTCATTTTAAACTGTACTAATATCGAGTACAGTCCAATGTAAATATCGAATTCAATGCAAGTTTTCGTACATCAGTAAGAAATCAATTAGTTAAAAATTAGTTCGTTTAAAGTTCACTCATAAGTTTTTAACGTCTCCTAGTCTAGACAAACAATTTAACGTAGAAATTCTTTTAAGAAATTCCAATTCTTATGATGGAAAGTACGCAGTAGTCTGGTTAATCTCGTTGAATTTGTGATTGATTAGCTGTGAAAGGAATTCAGGTTGATCTGTCACTAAGCTGAAAATATTTATTTTGCAAACTCTGTGTAAACCGAATGATGGATTTGTGTGGAATGATTGGCATGTGCGTGAGACAAGAGGAGCTTAAAGGAGATTTTGTCCAGTACGATGGTATGCGGGATTAGAGTGTGTGACACAGACCTTCGTACATATGACAATGCACAACTGACAATAATATCAACCGTGGCAGGTTTAGCATACATTTTTAGGGATGTGTAGTAATGTGTACTATAGGGAGAGCCGGTTTTGACAACAAGTTCTATTACAAGCTTTCCCCTTTCTTCTGGGATTACTGTCGAATACTTGTTTCTGATTGATTAGTTCATAGAAATTAATTGTGTGCAGAACCAAAATAACACTAGAGAAGAAGAGGCCCACAAATTGCTACTGTGATTGAAAATAACAAATGTTTGTAAAAAACCAGTGTAGTACATGGTATTTAACAGTGTGGTATCACAGGTGTGATTTAGTGGTAAATAACACCAAAAATCGCCTGTGATATGTGATTTACCATAAGCGTATTATCTCACACTATTATTTCACATCACATTAATTCACATATCACAGTGTGATTTTAAGGTGGTAGATGTGATTTGTACTACACTGTAAAAAACATAAAAACTATGTTAGTTAGCTTTCTATCCACATCATTTGATTAATAACACGGCAAGACAATTCTGTTTTAATTCTACACTCATCGGTGTCAAAGATATGTTTCAATCTGCTTCGTGTTATGTTTCCTCCACGAAACTGTCCAAAATAAAATATCAGATCAAGTCTTTGATGAATTAGGATTCTTGTTTAATAAAGCGAACTCCCATTACTCCCATGAGTCAGCTAATGCTTGGAGAATGAATGTTTCTAAAGCACTGTGAATAATATATGCTGCAACTTGCAACTACATGCAGTATTTTGATTTCTGCTCTAACACCTTGTTCATTCTTTTCCTTGTAATATGATTTTACTTGCAAACATAATTTTGTGATATTAATAGTCATGCAGTGCATAGGTGTGTGTTGAGTGTAAACTTTTGCAATTGTTTCAGTAACACTGCGCACTGACGTTGTGGAATCAGTTTCAACCTGAAACTGCTCTTCTATAAAATGAAAGCCAAGCATAAGGCTGTATTACAAACATGACACATGTGACGGTTGGCATGATTCATAAATAAAGACAATGAAGTGTGTAGTATTGTACCGACTGAAAAGTTTATTCAGGTTTGTAAGTAAAAGACAGTTTAGCAAGTAAAAGAAGAAGTCATCTAATAAATATCTAAATGCTGTTGTAAAGGTTGCTTATTGCTATATTACAAATCGATTGCGTCAATTGTTATGCGCGACGTATTCTTATGGCAGTACTTTAACAGTCTTTGTATTTTTTCTACTTATAACACTCGTCAGCCTTGAAAAGTATAAAATTGTACATCAGTTCATAAATTGGTCATCAAGATAATGTAAGTGTTGTTAATGCAATTAAACATAACTTGACTTGAATTCAACAAAAATTGGAATTTTACAAACATATTAGATAGAATGGCAGCTTGCAGGTCAGATATTGAGAATACAATTAACAGAATTAATACTTAAACCAAACCATGCAATTTATACACTAAACACTATTTACAAAACTGTATTCATAGTAGTCCCCATTTCGAGTAAAGTGAAAGTCAACTTTTTTTGAGATTAAATTAAGAGGACAAAGACTCCTGACAGTAATTGTTTGGCAATCGTTAGGAATGGTCTTTTTGTCAAAGTTCAAGAGAGAAATGGTTTTTCCTGAGCAACTCCCATCATATTGATCAATCAATTTTAAATAAACACGTTTAAGTTTTGAGCAATCCCTAAACAACTCTAAGAAGTCAAAAATCGAACTTTCATCGAGATTAATTATAAGTTCTACTTCAGACAAGGTTTTGTAGTAGTGAGAAATAAAATACGATGATCGATAATGAAGAGGAATATTGATTCTAATTCGTTGAAGTGGAGACCTAGCAATTCCTTTAATGAGATTTTCTGCAGTGTCTACAATAAAAACTGAGTCAGCAGCCGTGTTGTTAAATATCAATGATTCTAAACTAATTAAATTTACATTCTTAAATGGCACCGAAGACTCGTTGAAAACGTGAAACCCTCCAATAATATTCAATTCCCTCAGATTAGAGCCAAACTTCACTAAAAAGTAGTTTAGACCTTCAATATTCAATTCGTTAATTAGGAATTCTGGTGGAAAAGTTACATACTCCAGCTGTTCCAGTACAAAATTGTTTGCTATAAACCTTAAAACCTTGCCACTGCATTCAGCTGGCATCATTGGATCTAGAATTAATTTATCTATATTACTTACAACTGGAGATTTGCCTAATTGTAAAGCATCACTCAAAATTCCTGGACTTTCACAGATTTCCGAACCAACAAAAAGAGTGTTCAAACTTGTTGTATACTGAAGCATAAATCTCAATAGCCCCGGATAGCTCATGTAAAAAAAGAGTTCCTCCCATTCATCAACACAACTCTCCCGCAGAAATCGCTTCGTTACTTTCTTCACACTACTTTTCATCGTGAATGTCTTGGCCTTTCCTGTACAAATTTTGGGGGTGGTTACGCTATTAAATAATGGTTCAGGTGAGGTAGTTGATGACGTGCTTTTAATCTCCACAGGAAGAGTTTTCGGCAGCGTTAATTCGTTTGTGTTGTACTGCACGTTGCTATTGTGTGTTTTGTTTGTTACTTGTTGTAAAACAGAATCCTGCCCAAAGAAGTACAGCATGCACACAATGACAACGAGGCCCAGAATGGCAACAGAAACCACACTTTTATGGGTTTTACAGCACTCAAGGGTTCGGTTAATGTGGTAGTACGGCTCCACAACTTTTTTTTCCAAACCATATTCTCTCAAGTCATCTAAACATACATTTCAGGATAGGGATAAGTACTTGATAGATTGAACAATTGTGTTTTGATTAAATTTACCAGCTAATCCGACATTGTGCATTGACAACGAAGCATTATAAAGTCTTTCAATATCTGCATTTGAGTTTTCTTGCCGACAGCGACGAATCCATCCGCGAAGTATGTCTCTTATCAATTCATTTGGTTTCTTGATGCCACGAATGCAATCATTTACACCAGGTAGAAACTCGGCAGGTGACAAACCCAATTCCGCTATGAATCTTCCCTGCGGTGATGTGACATCTCGCACGAATGGAACATTGTCAAGAAGCAGAGTGACAATTTGCTCCATTTCAATTGTATTGAGCTGAGCTACAAAACCAGCTCGTCTTCTGCGCTGACCTGGTGCATTTTTAAATCAATTAGAATATTAGTTTCAGTCTTATTATACGTCTTGGTTCTTCTTGTAAATTAAGACATACCGAACATGGTAGCGTATGGTTTCTGAATTAATATATTGCGTATTTGTCACGTTGTAGTTTCCAATTAATATTTACTGAAAACTATAAGTTGTTATTTATTATAACAATTGAATACGTAGAATAATATTCAGATGCAATTCAATTGTAGCTGTACCTGAAAACCTCCAGACTGTATTTTGCATGTCACGAGGTAAATTTTGTATTGATTATTTGAATAGGCACTCCTGTAGTTCAATAGATGAACCAGTCAAACACAACTACTAGAACTATCGTAACTATAAGATATCAATTGGGGTCGACTTTGGAAAAGGAAAAGGTAAATCGAGGTCGTACGATGGCAAGATAGCAAACATTTCTGAGAATCTACTTATGTGATGTTCTGTTGTTCATTAACAAACTGCAGAGATATTTTGCTACAGATTGTTTACATGTGTGGAGTGTGCAGTGGAGCCAAATTGGTTATCTATATTATCACTTACATTCAAACAGGTGAATAATCTCGGTAGAATTTGGCAACACTTTATGTTTGTGAGTCATAATGAAGGTTTGATTGAGTTTGAAATTTTTTTTGAACACGAATATTAAAATCAAAGAAATGCCTAAATAATTTTGATTGAATCTTTGCAGAAAAATTGGGAAAGAATATTAAATATCTCACTTAAAATTTGGTGTCTTCAAGCTAGAAAGGAACCAATGACATGGCGGTAATCAAAGTGATGAAAAAACCACATTTAAATTAGTTAAGGAAAGTCGTTATCCTGCCATGTTACAAACTTTCTTTCTGGTTTGTAAGTAGCACTGTATGGACGGTTTCTTATAATCTGATTGCTTTTGTTATATAACACGAAAATTAAATGGTATTCCAGTTCCATTTTCAGTGAAGACTGCAGAAGTAATTTGTTCTTGTAGAAGGACGAGGGAGCAATCAACAGTTCTTATGGAACTGTCCGATGCAATGGATATATATGGTAATGGTTTCTGATTGAGCACGAATATATATGTTATCAATCTGACCACGCTATCAAAAAAGATAATTTTTATAAGTGTGTGTGTGTAATGTGTATATTGTGATTGTTTACTTTTGCAAAGCAAATACGGTAATATCCTCTTATCCTTTCCACGTCCACATTTTTCGAAGTTACGTGTTGCAGATAGGCTTAAAACTAATTCATCTGCATGATTACTTATCAAGAATTAAACTGAATAGCTTACTGGATGGAACTTGATAGTTTCCACATCCGTCCAGTGTGAAGTTCCATCTTACATCTTACATAATGTATCTCATATTTTAAATTTGTAAAATATTTTCTGTCTGAATAATCCTCATACTGTAAACGAGTTATTAGTAACACAGTGCAAATGTAAGAGTTCGCTGCGTTTACATTACCTTTCTATTCAAACAAAAAACACAGAATAGACACTGATGATTCTTACACATCTTCGAAAGTTTGTCTTCATTGTATGGCTCATCGACCACTTGTGCATTTGGTTGCATTGTTCATTGCCTAGTTTTCAAACCAACAGTATCTCCGTTCTAAAACCAGGCCAAACCAAAGGCACAATGAGAATTGGAAACGTTCCTATTGTATTAGGATCCTGGTTGGCTGAAATTAGAAGAATCAGCATTCTTTAGAATCTGCCTAAACATTTCTTTGTTACATTGTTGCTAAAAATACCCTCAATAGTTGTCGAAGTTCATGAAACAACTTGTGTTAACTGCTTACATGTCTACCTTTATTTGTAGTCATTATCTTTTAGACAACAAACAGTAGAATTTGCTGCTAAGAGATTGTCAAAAAAAGTGTACAATTATGAAATGATAAATATTGTATCCGTTCCTGTAGCCCATCAAATGTTCCAAAAATTGCAATCTTCAAATATAGTTTCAGTTTCAGTTTTGAAGAATTCCAACCTCATACAAAAATTGAAAACGAAGCTTTAATTGAAACCTTGAAACCTATGAAAAATTCATTGTCTTAATCTGAACCAGGATGGGACATTATTTGTTTTATAAAATAAACATTGTGCATATCTATTTTTAAATCGCACGATGCATTTTGTATTATATATTTGGGTATTTTTAGCACAGTTTCGCAAGTGATATGCCCTACTTACGTGATGATGATGCAGCTGAAGGTCGTATGACGTAAGCAACGAAGAAGAATACAAAATTCCATTAAAATTTTATCAAAGCATTTTTATTAAAGAACTTGCTTAAAACTTACGTAGCAAAATGCGTACAAAATAAACTTATTATACATGGCATAGTTAAAACTTAACTTAATTTGAGCACGCTATAAAACTACTAATTGTAAGTTACATAAAAGAGCAAACATGTTGAACTAAATCACACTCATAACATCTATATAAATTTTCATACTAAAATCTGTCATTATGTTCTGATACAAACCAAACTTTCCTCTAGAGTTTTCCCCCTTGCAGTTAGACTAGCTATAAAATTGATTATAAATTAAAACGCAAGGAACACAATATTTGAGCTGCTTCAAGATCTTCAATGGCGACAGGAATCATCTCCCAAGTTGAAGAATCAAATTGGCACATCTGCTGAACAGAATTTATCTGCTCAGCATGCGTTAAGGTGGGCTCATTATTCTTCAGTGAAATATTCTTGTTTTGACTGTTTGTCGACGCTATGAATTCATTGTTTCCGAAGACCTCAGGGCTTGTGCTACTAGAAGATTCAATTCCTGGCTCGGCACTTTCTCTTTCATCAGTTTCGCATTCAAAAGACTCCGGCTCTTCACAAGACATCACTTCATCTGCGGACGTATTTTGAGTGACCTCATTTTCTGAGGAGCTTTCAATGCTGTAAGTTTCCTCTTCAGAAGCTCTGCAGTTAGAAAGCTGAACTTCTTCACAAGACATCGCATCATCTCCAGACTTGTCTTCATTTGCATCATGACCTGGGAAGGTTCTGGTGTTAGAAGAATTTCCAGAAGAGTTGTCTTCATTAATCCTTTCCTCCTCGGGAGGTCGGTAGAAACTCAGTTCTGAGAATTGAGGAGATTCTTCTTCGGCAACTTGTGCCGACTTTACTTTGAGAGAGTCCAAATTGGATGGCACTGGACTCACAGAAGTCAGCCAGGGATGATTTGCCACGGAGTTGAGGGGAAATCTGGAGTTCAGGTTCCGATTGAGGCAGCTTTTGATAAAAGAATTGCTGGCTGAAATATAGCAGAAAAAAATCGAATTCATTAAGATGCTCTTCATAAGACAGACACATTTCATTTATATTCACTTAAGAGTTTAAGCCAGTTTGTTGTTTGGTGAAAGATATTTACCTTTGGAAAGTCTTGGGGGAATTCGAAGTGGACCATCCTTAATTTCTCTGCCATCCAGAAAAGGACGGCATCCAGTGAGAAGTTGGAAGGCAATGACTCCTATAACCCAGACCATCCCAGGACCAGCATAGAACCTTTTTTGGTAAAAACATTCTGGAGGGTAATAAACCTCAGTTCCTGGAAATTTAAGAGAAATGAAATTATTTGAAGGATGATAATTAAGAAATTGTGAGTGAAATGATCTTAAAACCGCTTGCTTAATTGCTTACCCATTCTGTCATATAAGATATCTTGAGATGAGTCGACATCTGAGATTAACCCAAAGTCAATCACTTTGATTTCCAGCGTTTTCTCGTTCACAAGAATATTTGCTGGCTACAGAAATTGCGAGAGCAATAAATTAGCAATATTTTCAAAATATTGTTATATTTTGGATGGATATGGGATAAACTGAAATATACCTTTAGATCTCGATGAAGAATGTTATGTTCCAAGAACTCGTTGATGCAGTGAACGAGTTGCAGGATGATCTTCTTTGCATTAGTTTCGGTGAGGTATCTTTGTTTCCGCAGGTAGGTTGCGAGATCGATGAAGTTATCTGGACGCTCCAGGACGATAATCACCTTATCTTTGGTTTCCACGCAATCGAGAACTCCAATGGCTCCCTTAACATCGCAGAGTTCGTTGAGAGTAGAAACTTCCTCGGGATAATAAACGCCATCTTCTACTTTAACGAAGGAGGCTCTTTTCCTGATTATGGTTTTGATTGCCACCTGAAATCAACACAAGGGAAATAAATTATTAATTAGATTTTGATTATTTTGTATGAAGATTATACAACGGATCACATTCTAAACACTAAACGAATTATTTATGACTCCCATGTTTTAGTTGGTACAGCGTGACAACGGGATTTCATTTGTTAGGATTATTTAACAGTATTGCATTTTAGAATCTAAAGTACGGTTCTACTTTGTTGAATACACCTTTAGTTGGCAAAATTAAACAGTGAAGGTCCTACTTCCTTTAAAAATTGAGATAGATATTATTTAGTATTCGTCTAGATATTTTCGTCTTACAATAACTCAATCGAACTCATATCCAAGGTATGGTCTAAGTCTAACGATTGATGATTGATGGTATTCTTTATCTCTACAAACATGGATTCTGCTTGTACCTTTCGAAATACTAGGTTTAATGAATTGAGGATTTACTCGTGAATTTATGCTACAATTCAATAAAACTTCTTTGGTGAAGCTCTTTATTCCTGTTGGATTAATCTGTCTAAAAATCTAATCAATTTTTCTGGTGGTTTATTAAAACTTTCGCGTAAATACACACGCCTTTTCAAACGCTATCTTCTTTACGGAAGCCTGAATACTTCAAATTGAGCTAACTGGTCAGTACTGGTCACTAAGTTCAGTCGCTCTCATGCTAGAAATCTCAATGGTCTAAATATACAAGCTTTACTTTCCCAAAGACTTCTAATTAATTCCAATTTAAATTCTAACAGTTTATAAGAATTGACAACTGTCATCCATGTGATATTATCGACCTTATAACGCAAAAAATATGTAGCATATCCAGTGGATTGATGAACCTTAACTAAATCTGTATAGCGTATATTAGAACCAAATTTTGCTGGTTAGACACACAATGGCGTATAAATAATTCAAACTGGTTATGCTTTAGTTCATTGAGAATCTTAGTGAGAGAAGAGAAGGCTAAATAATTTGAATGGAATTCTGGAAATATGAATTCAAGAATACTCGGTACAAAAATTAAACATTTGGAAGTTCTGCGAAGAATAAATTGGGTGATGGGTATAAATAGAGTTCTTCCAGCCTTAAGAATCAGTGATAGCTCAGGTACACAAAAGGAAAGAGGACAGAAGAGGAATGAATTCATAGTAAGACTATATTTCTCTGCACTACCTATCCTGATCCAACTAAAAAAGTTTCCATAATATTTCTATGTTTAAATGATATTCAGTTGTGCTGCAGTTCATGATTTTAACGAAGCTTTGGAATATTAAACCCAGCAATAAATTCTAACTCATAGGCACAAAGCTTACGTTAATCATAAAATAAATTATTAAATTATAAAAAAGAGTCCAGCAAATATGAGAGAAGAAGAGATGAGGACTTCGATGCATTCTTACCGGGACATTATCTGCGACACGAGTGGCAGCAACGACGGATCCAAATGACCCTTGGCCCAGCTTCCTCAAGGGGATGAAATGTGACCAGAGTTCTCGTTCTTTTCGAGTCGCTAAAAAGTAAACGGAGTGTGAGATAAGCAAGTGATTCGATTCAAAAAAATATGCAAAGGTAGATAATAAGACAGGAAATTAGATTCGAAATGTAGTTTAGGAAATGGAGCATTTTATAATTTATATATGAATTAGTTATGTAGGTGGTACTTACTGAAAGTACTACGGAGGGTTTCTGCAAAGATTCCGGAAGAAAGTCCGGAACTCTCTGCAGCATCTGCAGATTGGGAATTCATTTTTCTTACGTGATATTAATCAATTAATGTTAACTTGGACACTTTGCACTTAAGTTTGTAAGTTAAAATGTGCCTTGGAGTTAACTGGCGATGTCCTTAATATATACGAGACACTTCTAATTTCAAGAGCAAGAGGACTTTGCAGGTTGAAAGTTGAAGGCACAATGAAGAAAAAATTGGGAGCGCTGGACCAACTTTTTACGTGGAGAGTGTCTTTTTAAGGACGAGTGTGAGTGAGTTGGGAAGAAATATGGAGGGGACTTAAGGTGTGAGAATGTGAGTACGTGAGGTTAATTTTAGTCTTGAGACTAGAGAAGAGTACCTTAAGACTTAAGGGGGAGGATTAGTGGGACTACGTGTGAGCAAATGGGATTCTTCGAGAGACAGTTGGCTTTCCATGATGGCGTCTTTTTAGTGTGAGGTTAATTCTTAATTGTATTTAGCCAGGTAGGCATGAGTCATCTTTACAGCATGGACTTCGGAAGGATTGAGTTAAATATTAGTAAAATAATACATGCATGGTATGTGTGAAGTATGCTGGAAAGAAATTCAAAGAAGTTTTTAAATAATAATTTAGTGTTCATTAAATTCCCTACTAAATCTGAGTATTTGAAAAATCAGTTTAGCCATAATAATTAAATTAATGGAAAAGGCAGAACCAATTTCCAATATGGAAGTCACTTTCAATTTGCATTTTATCCATGCAAAATAATTCTAAATCTCTTTAAGCCACTGCTGCTTCCTTCATTATTTTGCGAGTAAATCCGTTTTATTTGATTGCCACTTTGTGATTAATAATATTGTTAGATGAAAGGTAATTCCTGCAGAGTTACTTCCGATTTTAAAGTATAATGTGGCAAGATTTTCGGATGAATATAAAGGATGAAGATAGAGTCTGTAGAATGCGAATTGGAATGTTTCATTTAAAAACGTAGATCTTAAATTGTGCAAATCTTATGAAGTAATTCGGATCATTGCAATAATAAATAGTTTTAAATTAATTAAAAAGAAATCTTATTAGACAAAGCTTAATTACTGCCTTTTGGCTGCAGTGAAATTATAATGAAGCCTTGTAAAGAACGCATGTGCTATATTAGTATCTTTGCTCCATTGGATCTAGATTTGTCCGCAAAAGATCATTTTAACTTCATCTAAATGCTAACTCCACAGTTCTGAACTAACATTGCGCATTAATACCAGTCTTGTCACCTTCATACTCCCTAATCATAATAATGCATAATTAGTTAATTACTTATAGTAAGTAACCTCCAAAATGAATATTTTCAACAACATGCACAAGGTCGAGATGTAAACTAGAAATAATAGTCAACAGTTTGTCCAAAAATGGGTACTGCTGGAAGGAAAGTATCACATTTTTTACAAAAAGCCAAGGAATGTTAAATCCTGGAATTATGAAGAACTCAAATAGATCACAGCTTGTTGGGATTGGTGCAACAACTGATGTGTGGGGCTAGCAAGCTGAAGATGAATTAAAATAGAAATTTATACACCTTTTCAGGAAAACAAGTATTATTTCAGGTAAACCGACCTGTAGAGAGGAAGGAGGGCCCTTTGACGGGTTATTTGTTCAACAAATTGGAGTGTCACAATAGACAACAGATTAGGAGACAAAACTTTTCTTAAGCAGCCCTTAATTAGTAGTCCTCAAATATAACCGTTCCTAAAATGTCAGTTGCTCTGATTTCCTTTCATCCGATTACGCTTATCTTTTCATTGCAATATTAAGCAGTACTACAGCCGAGACCAAGAAACCAACGAATTAATTTGTGCGAGTATAACAATGCAGTGAGATATTAATACCAGTACAGCAGTGAGATATTAATACCAGTACAGCAGTGTTTAATGCTGGTCGGTTTTTATTTCAAATTGCATTGCTCAGAAGCACAAAAAGAATTTGGTGTGATGAAGTGGAGAGAGGAAAGTGAAGAGAATGAAGAAAATGAACGTCGTTCCTTATCCAGGACTCCAGGAGATGCATATGTTCCACAAACATAAATGGTCAGAAGTGTTCCTGGAGGCTACAGCCCACTTAAGTACAGAAACCCCAGCCAAGTCCAGGTCGTACGTTACAAGTTCCACTGCAACAACATGGATTTGTATTTCCACATGGTCCTACGGCACAACCTTCTCCTGCAGTTCGACATCGCTGCGCCTGAAATAAAGAAATATTGGACTTAGCTGTTATAATTTAATAGGAAATATTCAACCTTCTCAACTTACCCCAACTTTAACCACACACACAACGAACAGACACACCAACAACATGACAAATACTCCCTTCATCATGATTAGAGATTGAGCCGAACTCCAAAATTAATTCAGCAATACTTGAGTGTGCACACCCGAGATATGAAATGTTTGGCACACCACCTGTTCTATTTATATCACTCCAAGTAATGAGGCGTATACACCTTCGAGTCAAGTTCAAGGAACAATACAATTGTACACATGTGAACAACAAATATCCTTTTTCTCTTTCAACAAAATAGTTATTCACCGATTTCATCAAAACTGCAATTCTGCTTCAAACAACACTCATTTCCAGTTAAAGATTTTTATAAAATTCTTGAAAAATATTTAACAACTATGACTAAATTTTCAAGCAATCGTTTTAACTGATGCGAAAAATTAATGTTGCCTTATAAACGTTGTTTTTGCGAATTCTGGGAACATAAATCCATCATCGACAATAGTAACATATCATTATTTATAGGATCAAAACACACAAAAAATGCTCCCATCTTCTAGGAACTTAACAGCAAAATCACATCAGCAGGAATTCACATTTATGTTGCGAAAATAGGATTGCTCAATTCATTCCTCATTCAAATTAATTGAAATTACAACTAAAAAATTATATTTCAAATGTACGAAAACGAATGAAATAAGACGAAGAAAGCGAAACCAACAAGGTACGAAATACAGCCTCGTAAATTGTCGTGTGATAGATTTCCTTACTTGTAAACTCCGAATAAAGCAATTCAATAAACAGCTCCTGCTATAAAGCACTGCTATAAAGTTCATGCTACGAAAAAACTACAGTTCCCATCAAAGACGTCCATTTATAGAAAATGGTTTTATTGCACCTAACATACCATACATAGAGAGTTTTCTAAATGCTTTACTTGAAGTAATTCATATTTAAATACACACTACACTAAAAGGTAAATTAAAATTTTATTTAAAAGTCAAATGTTGCTTTCTTAAGAAGCGTTTGTCAGCCGTTTCAAGCTCTTTTGACATCTTTGGCTATTTGGTAATTAATGGATGAAAATAAATTATTTGCTCTTCAATCTTAATCAAGCCTGGAAAAAACTAGAATTTAATCTTTTATCCACAAAGGTTAACGGATGAAGACAATGTGTCAGATAAACAAGCAGCATTAAAGATGTGGAGTTAGTAGAAGTACTTCTGGTCATTACAATTCTGTGTAGCTTAAAAAAAATAATCAAGTAATCTTCCTGGACCAGCACTAATAAGCTTTATTAATTACTCTCATTTAGTAAATATGGACTCGTAGAAATCGTTGCGGAGTATTCATCGACTATTTGAGTTTCTTCTACTGTCTTCGATTTCGTTCAATCCTTGAAAAAAATGCTAGAACTTTCATCCCGAAACAAATGATGGTGATTCAATTGCAAGTAGGGTGCATTATTTCGTCATTTCAAATGTATGTAGAAAGCTTGTTTACCTTTGAAAATCCAAAATGTTTTCATTAACGGAAAAGCCGATTATGACTAAAAGTAAAATTGACTAAAAGCTTAAGCTTAATCACCTGGAATTTGGTTTGTCGTTTCAGTTCTCTCTATGGAGTTTCGACTCTTTACATGAATGAAGAATCTTTAAAACCCTTAATAGTCAAAATAGATACTTTCCATTCTCTTTAACTTGTCACACATGATGAGACAAGAACTTTTCAGCATTTGCATGAATTTCTCCGGCTTATTTTGGTCCTAGGTTTCCGCAGAGATGTGAAGTGTGCACTCTTTTACTGCAAGAAATGGCCTCATAACTAATTGTAAGTGAACGCGACACAGTTTATCTGCTTTAGTGCCTATCTAGAAACTATTTCAAGCGCATACGACACAGGTCACAGATAAATTAACAAAAGGTAAGTAAACAGACAGTTAATAAAGATTAACAGTTTAAAGGATCAAAATGTAAATCGCAGTTCCAAGCAACAGTAGATTAAAATTAAGGCCTATTAACCCTGAAGCTTGGTTGAAGTATTTTGAATGGAAAAAATCCTACTGGGTTATACATTCTACCTTCCTACCTGCTTACTGTGACATCCGTAACAAATTAATTTCCCAAAAAGAAAAGTATTCTCATGGGATCCCACAAAATTTCTATCAAGATATTCATCGCTGGTGGCTTATTAATGAAACCACAGGGAATTCTGTACGTAAAAAACTATGAAGAAGTCCTCATTACTACTCAAGCACCATGAAATAACTTATTGTAATTGCTGCTTTAATTATTTACTCTCAATATTGTTTTGATAACAAACAAAACTATTTGTTGTTCAGAAATTGCCATAAGAGTTTAAATTGCTGTTCAAAATCAGTTCCAAAGATGCTCAAATAAAATTTAAATCTCAGTTAAGTGCAGAATCCCCAGGCCAGTCCTCTTCGAACTCGACAAGTTCCACTGCAACAACAGGGATTTGTGTTTCCGCATGGACCAACGGCACATCCTTCTCCTGCGATTCTGCACTGCTGTGCCTGAAATTAATTACAATTTAATCACATGGATTCAATCTTCATTTATTTATAAATGGTCTCAACTTACCTCAACTTGAGCCACGTAAGCAATGAAAAGGCACACAAGAAATATGGCTAAAATAACTTTCATGATTTCCCGTGAATGATTGACTAAAGCTGATAAAATATCTGTTAATCCTTGAATCTCCACAACCGACTAATAATTTGTCTTGTGTTAAACCTGCTCTTTTTATTGCTCGTGGGAACAAAACATATCCGGCAGATAATAACATGTGTTTAACTCTATACTCAAGGAAGGATACAAATGAGATGACATCCACAATGACACAATCTTTGCGATTACCATTCGCTGTTAACAATCAATTATCTGACAAAATTCAACTTCATTTGAATAACACTTGTATTTATTGTCCGTTTCCCAATTAAATCTGCAGCTGTTAGGGAAGAGCATTACCAGGTAACCTGAAATTCAGAGTAATATTCCACGACCCAATATAATGGACAACTAGCGTCACTGCTGTGATATAAAAGAATTTCAAATTACTCCAATCAACTTCAACACGCTTTTTAATCTGTACGAATAACATGCGTCTCAATGGAATGCGTCAAACTACGTTCAATTCAGTAATGATTGGTCGTCCTTTTAATTTATTTTATTTTACAGCGTCAAAGTTAAATATTAATTTAAACGTATACTACTAACTTTTGCAGAAACGCTTAAGGAAGTAAGTAAGGATTTTGAATTTTAAAGCGTTTAAATTTTTTTGGTTTTCCGTGTTGAGCACAATGCCCCAAATACAACAATGCTTCTGGATGTTACCTGCAATCCTTAACTAACAATTTAACCAACACCTTGAGTGAAATCTCTTGAGAATATTCTATACTAATTCTACATTAAAATTCCATCGTAAATTTTTAATTATTTCCTTATCATAAGTTTCATTCAAAATTTAACATCACAATCTATCAGATCAATAATTTGTTTCCGCATTTGATTCTTGTACTTGACACATAAAACATTCCCCCGTCAGTCATTAAGTAAATCCCAAAGCTCAGCTTGCGTGCTACCATTTACCATTTACTCCAGAAGACAAACTAAAATGAAGTTGCCTGTTCATTACATCTACTTAATCTACTCCTTAATCACTCAGTCTTACACAACTCCCAACATAAATCCCACAACATTTTACTTGAAACTTCTCGTGACTCCATCCCCACCGCCCTTAAACACAACCTCGTGTCTCATTCTGTCCCAACAAACACTCCCAAAGTTCACTCCCTTCTCTGAGGAGTCCCCCATTCACATTTCCATCTCCCCACTTCCCCCAGGGGAAGATGAGAACCCCTCGCATTCTTCTTCCCTCCTTGAACTCTTCGCTCCTTCCCTTTCCATCGCCAAATCCCATCTCCTCAATTCCTCTCCTCCCATCTGCTCTATTTTAACCCACGAGCCCCTTTTCCCCTCTCCCCTTAAATCCACTTCCCCTGAAATCCTCCCGTTCTTCTCCTCGGGGTCTTCTTCCAACCGCATCGACGTCGTCTTCATGGGGGACGGATACACTTCCTCTTCACGCCCACAATTCATTTCCGACATGAACCGACTCATCGAAGGATCCTTCTTCTCCCCAACCTCCCCCTTTTTCTCCTTCCTCCCTCTCCTTAACATCTGGGGAATATTCGTCCCCAGCGTAGACTCCGGAATCGGATACAACGGATCCCCAAAAAACACTCCCTTCCGTCTCTACCGACCCCGTGGTCCCTTAAGGTCCGTCTACACTAGAAATCCATCTGCTGCACGAAGAACATGTCTCCTCGTGGGACGCAGCGGTTGCGATTTCCCAGTCCTCATCGCAAACGATCCTTTCTACGGAGGCCTTGGAGGAGAATTCGCACTCGCAACTTCGTCCCCAACTTCTGGCGTCTCCGTCCTTCGACACGAATTGGGACACAATTTCGCTCGAGTAGGTGAAGAGTACGACGGAGGTGGAGTTTACTCTGGAGCCAATTCGTCCCCATCCCTCCGAAGAATCAAATGGGCCAAATGGCTCAGTTCTCCTAATTCACCGAAGGAAGAGCGAATGATCTACCGAATCTCAAGTTACCCGTCTCCTTCGGACGTCAATCGGAGGCCACTGACCTACTCCATCAGGTCAGACGGGTCTTATGCAAAGTGGAGTCTCCAAATCACTTTCTCAGGGGTCACGGACTTCTCCAGAATTCAAGTGACCTTAGATGACCTCCCCTTAGAATGGCCTCAGTCCCTGGGAAATCAATCAAGTGGAGACAAAGTCCTCTACCATTGGTCAGGGTCACCAGGACTCAGCAGAGGCCAACACTCCGTCAAAATTAAATCTCTGGGGCCTCTCATCACTGCAGGCAGTTCTGCAATTCCCCAAGAAGTCGGGTCTGTAGGTATGAACTTCCTCGCCTTTGTCCTTATGTACAGGGACTCAAATATTAATTGCTTACATTTTAAGGACTCTACGAGTACGGTGAGAACTTTCACACGGACCCTGAATACATCGGAGCCTTTCCCACATGGGATACAAATGGAAGAAAAACCTACCGTCCCACAAATGCAGGTTGTCTCATGCGGAACATGACTTACCACAAACTCTGCAGTGTTTGCAATGAAGCTGTGTGGCTCAATTTCCTTCGACGTGTTTCTCTCATCGACTCACTCAAAGTTGACGGGACCTCAGTTAACCTCACGACACTTCGGTTAGGACAATTCCGGGAAAATATTCTACCCGGAGAAACCTTGGACATCACTTGGTACAGAAACGGAACAGAAATAAAGGAACTCAAAGGCTTCACACAATTTAAAAATACGGAAGGGTCAAGTCGGGTAACGTGGGAGGTCAAAGTTCAACTAAAAACACCCGAAGTTCGGAATGATCCTCGAGGATATATCATTGACACAAAGATATTTGTAATATCTGATTAATACACAAAATATATTTTTGTACTTTGGTATAAAAAATCAGGTTGTTTTTTTTGGTAACAAAACTATAATTCTATAATTCTAATAGTTGTTTAATAGTTCTTGTATTTAATGACATAATAAGGCGATTGAAAAACAATTAGAAGTCGCGGAATCAGAAAACAAATCTCAATTAAATCATTGTGTATTTTTTAAATTACAATTCTAATTTTAATGCTGCCAAATCTTTCATTCTAATTTGACACCTAAGGCAGTAAGGATTTGCTGTACCTCTTTGTCGTTTTTGCACACAGATTTGTCTCCTGTGGTATCATTAAATAGCCACCAATTATGAATATCCTTATATTGCTTCCTTAGCATCCCACGAGGACTCATCTGTTCCTCTTCAGAAACCAGCTTATCACAAATGTCACAGTACGCTGGAAGGTAAGTAGAATGTAAAACCCAATAATGTTTTCTCCATTCAAAATACTTCAGCCACTCTTCCGGACTTTCACTGAGGTAATTTAAGTAGTCACCAAGTTCGACGATGGAATTGTAGTCTAACACATTTATAAATGACTTGGGAGGAAAAAGCTTAGAATATTCTGCAGATCCATAAACAACAGGAATCATCTCAAATTTCAAACACTCAAAGAATTTTTCAGTAACGTAGTCTTCACACAAAGCGTTTTCAAATGCCAAGTAAAACTTGTAATGTTGATGGATTTCCGAACGGCATTCGTCTGTACGATTCAAGTTTTTTCGGGAACTTGTACATTGATGGGTGGTGCCGCAGGAACCGTAGATGTCAACAGGAATTGTTTTATTCAGTTCTGCTACAAGAGATTCCCGATGGCTCCATGTTGAGCAATGAGAAACTATCCATGCTGCCATTTTCCTTTCTCTATTTATAATATTATAATATTAATATGCAAAGTTCCACTTAAAAGTTAATTGTTAATTGTTTACCTGAATCCATTTAAAGAAGGAAGTTCAATTAAACCTGTATAACCTTCCTGGTGTTGTTTGAAATCTTTAATGATCTGTATTTGTTTAGGAATTTCTTCCACTGCATATATTCTACTGTATGGAGCGAATATGTCCGAATCTCGTCTATAAGTTATTGTCCAGTTGAATTGAAGGCGATTGTTTTCCTCGAAATAAGGAGATGTCAAATGAACTGATGGCTTATGGAACATATTTGCTTGATAAGCCACAGCCGGTTCCAAATTCAACCAAATCCAAATCTGATCGGGAGATGGTCTTGTTATATTTTGGCTGAAAGCAAGTAAAGAAATTCAGGTAGTGGATTTTATAATGTGGGTGATTAGTGTTCGTAGTTAACCTGAGATACTCGTGATTGTTTGCGTGGAAAACAATTGCTGAACTTTCTTTCCATGCGGACTCATTTGTTGTGAAGGAGCATCGATTCGAACACACGTTGTTTGCATCCTCCCATTCGTAAAAATTTTTTGATCCCCTCCATTTGGTAATTAAAATTATTTTCTGGCGCGACTGGAAATATAAGGCAATAAAATTAGGAAACATTCGTATAGACGGAGCTCTTCAGAAATTAACTTAGGCACAAACAGTTTTGGAACAATATATATTCCAGTTATTAATCACGTCTAAATTCTCATCATCACATACTGAATATTCTATGGGAACTTTTGATTGCCATTTTTACTATGTCATTTTAGTAATTAATCTTATGAAGATGAATGACTTAAACTTGTTGGTAAACCGATCATTTAAGATGTTCTGATGTTTACCTGCAGATGTTTTGAAGGCAGTGGGGACTTCCATGGTGAGCTGCCCTTACCAGAGAACCTCATTAAGTACTGAT